>VXAU01001252.1:691611-819080 GCA_013399695.1 Formicarius rufipectus
AAAAAAAAAAAAAAAAAAAAAAAAAAAAAAAGCTTGGATTTTGCCTTCTGCAAACCTTGACTTTCAGTACCACTTGAGACTGATTCCATGTCCAGGCAGTGCAGACTGTATTTTTATCTTTCAAAGGTGGGCAGCAGGGGTGAAATACTCTGGGTTTAATTGTGTCCTGAGACATGGGTAACAACAGCGGGCACAGCTTTGGTCTCAGTGGTCACTTGTCAGGTTCCTAGGATGTCAGTGACCAGGATGTGTGGAAGATTTTAGATGCCAAACATTCTGTCAAGAGGAATATCCATATATTGCAAGCCATCCGTCTTACCACACTGTACCAGCTTCTTCCTACTTTCCTTCTTTTCTCCCTTTCTGTTTCTTCATTGTAAGGATTTTTAATAATTTAAAATAGATGCAGCTCTGACCCAAGTTAAGGTGAACGGGGAAAAGGAAAAATGATATTTAACTGAAAAGGAAAAAGTATAAATACAAAGCAGGGAAGATGCACTGCTTCTGGGATTTACCAGCATCACCAGGGATGGATGGGGCAGCAACACCTCCAAAGCACTGATCTGCAACCCTGAAAAGTTGTGGCATCGAACTCAGTAACCTTTTTCAGGTTTCTCCTCTCTCTGTCTGAGCAGGGTAAGCAATATCCTTGATGGTCTCCTGTTTATTTTTCCTCTGAAGATAGACACAGCCCATCCTTGCCAAGTTTACAAAATAAAAATTTCTGTTTCATTTCAGGTTGACCCCTGAATTCTGCTTTGTGGTCATGGTGTTTTTTGTGGGGATAGTATTGGGCACCCTGAGGTCTGTGCCTGCACCCACTGCATATGGCCTGAGCTACACCTTTGCTCCTCAATCCTGCTGGCTGCAAGTGGAATCTTGCGCAGAAGTGCACTCCACTTCAATCTTACCCTGGGAGTGAAAAATACTTGGATTCTGCCTTGGCTTGTTCATTTAATGTCTTGGTGAGATAGTACATACCTTTGAATTCCTACCTCAGGTTTCCCCTCTATAAAATGGGACAATAATACTGTCTCTGTGCCTTTCAAGGAGAGTCTTCTAAGGATCTGTTAATAAATGTCAGTGATGTACTTTAGAGATCCTCTAAGGAGTATCCTGTGGAAGTATACTATGAATTATTGACTCTCTCTTTCTGACCCACTCTGTAGCACACATTCACACCCCTGCAATCCCTTTGAAACAAGGTGCTGGCACCACAGTTTTAAATTACACCAGTTTATGAAAATGTAAGCACAGCCAGCTGTGTGTGTGTACATATAGGTATTATTTATATGAGTATATATATTATGGTATACATACATATATATGGTATATATGTATTAATGTATATATGTATAGATATAAATGTGGTGACCTGTCTTTAATGGGGAAGTTGGTTTGGCTACTTCTGTACTAAGCCGGCAGATTTTGCCAATTATAAACCCACCTTTTACAGCCAGAGAAACCTTCATCCCCGGCCTCCATCCAGGAAAAAAAGAAAGATTCAACTTATAAAATGAGGCTGGAGTATTAGTTGTGATTTAAAATATATCTAATTCTTGGATGATGCACAAAGCCCCATTAGCCCACTAGGGATCTGGGGGACTTCCAGGACTAGGAAGGACCAAGGGGAAAAAATGCTCCATCTTCTTCATCCCGTGGGGAAGTGAGGGAGTGTAAATAGAGATGACAGATGTTGTTCATGTCAACCAGCACATCCTGGTAGGGCTACAGTCCAATTGCTACAAGCACCTAACAAACTACAGAGGTTTGATTAGGTATTACTTTTTCCAGTTTGGGGGGCTGGGAAATCACATAGCAGACACCTCAGAGGCTGGCTTCAGGATGGAGCTCAGCATTGTCCCAAACCCATCTCCAAAGATGAGCTCTAATTTCATATTTGTCATAAATGGTTGTTTAAGAGTGCTTAGCACCTCTCCAGATCAATTTAAGTGCCTGTGTGTTGGTTTACATGAAGAACAGAGCCAAAGTTTTCATATGAATCTTTTTTACATGTTTGTGCATCAAGAAAAGAGAATTAACAATGGTAAAATATTGTTAAATTCTTCTTGGCAGAACTAAGGTGTTCACATAGAGAAAGGAAGGTAACAAAAATATCCAGAAAATTCCTTTCTATTTCACCGCTGTGTTTTCCAACTCTCTTCACTCACTGTTTCATGGAGACATTTTCAAAACAGATAATGTTTTATTTCATTTGACTTTGTTCGGAATTTTCCTTTTATTTTAGTTGCTTATTTATTTTTTTATTTACTTTTAATCTAAATTAAAAAAAAAAAAAGTTTTGAAATAAATAGTGTCATTATCCTCTACGTACTTCTTTTCTATTCTTCCAGTTTACCAGCGGGTTGGGGAAAAAAAGATTGTCTTCATTCAGCTGAAGTTTATCTCATTATGTTAGGCCTGGAGTAAAATCCACTCATTTACAAGTATGATTCTGTATAGACCTGTCCTGTGAGAGCTCTAGGCTTCCCAGCCACATATGCAAAAGGAGGTGTTGCTGGGTTAGGAGGCCAGCTCAGGGCTAAGCCTGGATCACATCACTCCCCTGGAAGGGAGGGAATAGGGAAAGAGAGACCCTTGAAGAGGGAGATATGGGCTGCCCTTCCAGCACTTGGGGATGAAAAAGGAAAGGCTGATGGTAGGACCATATTGAGACCTGGACTTTTGTGCTAAAATTTGGAGGGGAAAAAGAAATTATCTCTGTGCCTCTAATAAGATACAGCCTTGATTTATATATGATGTTATCAACTATCTTCATTTGGTATATATTTTTAAGAGCCTGTACGTGATGACCTTGGTCTCTCTGCAGCATGTGGGCAGTACTTCAGGGAGATCCTCCTACTCCATATTGTGTGAGTTGGTTCTGGAAAACAGAAATGGTTCAGAGGAGGAATCATAATCTCATGAGCTATAGGAGGGTCTAAGGGTAGATATTTACCTCTTGCTTGAGGTACTTGCATGTGACAGGTTAGCCTTGCTGGCCTGACTTATATAGGAAATCAGTCAGGCATTTATGGATGCTCTTGTGTTGGAGAAGATGTCAAAATGACTGTAGACCATTAAGGACAGTCTAATATACCTTGATGTTAACTTACACACTGGTGATGAGTATCAGAATTTCCATAACTGTTTGGCAAGTATTCTCTCTATTTATGTAGCCAACCATTGATATTCATAGCATAAAACCTGGTTATTCAGCTAAAGCCCCTGTGCAATCAATCAGTGGTACAGTCTATCAAGTGTCTCAGTCAGCCTGTATTCATTACCATGTTGGGATTTTTTTTTTTTTCATTTGGAGACATTTGAGATGACTCAATTTCTCTAATCTTCTAGCATTCCCTCTGTCTTTAGAGGGGAATTTGTAATTGTTGAATTATTCTTGGCCATCCTTCATTCGGAATTTATGTTGTAATTTCAGCAAAAGCCAGACCTTGTATGGCAGTTTTCATCTTTTTCAAGGCTGCTTCTATTTCTTGAAATGCTGGAGGGTTTCCAATTATTCCTTCTGGTCGCTTTGGATGTGAATTGTAACAGATCATCCCAGAGTCGCGGTTCAACATTGTTAAGCTTATCAATATAAATATAATGTTAAACCCTTTTTAGATAATTGGGGGCTAGGTGTGAAAATGTGACCAATTTCTGCAGAAATTGGTCCTACACTTCTCTTTTTTCCCTTATCAGAAAAAATATCATCATGAACAGGTTTCAGACTGTTCCTTGTCAGGGCTTCTTCTATACCTGTTAACGGTTGATTAGGTTGTTATATCACATTTCAATACCTGCTTAACCTGATGCCACTCAACTATGCAAACAAAATTCATTAAGGCAAACAGAAGTCTCTGAACTGGAATTTTAAGGGGAAAAAAAATAAAAAAAGGCTGATACATCAGCGTCTACTGTATAAAACAATGAAACCTTATAAATCCATCTATTGGAAGAGCAGTGGATCATATGTAAATGAGGAATGAGGTAACAAGCAAAGGAGCCTTTATACCCACCCTTTCATGCCTATTGGTGTGTGAGTCTCTCTGCCAGGCACATTGGCAAGATGGAGGCCAGTTTCAGGGGGCAGCTGAATATGTGGCCTTACTGGTTGGTGCCCCATTTCCAGTTGGTATTTGCCATAGCATTTCTCAAAGTAGTTTGTCTTTTTCACTGTGTTTATTATGTCCATAGGAGGCTCGTTTGTAGCCTATCATAATGATGAAGTGAAGTTTAAAATTACATTGGGATCCTGCTAAAGGACCATCATGTAGGTCCAGGGAGAGGGCTTATCCAGCCTGCTCAGACCTGGCTCAGCCCAGGTGGTCCATTATTCATGCTGACCAAAGCAGCTCATCAGGAGAGCTTGGATGGGCAAGGGAAGGACTGCAGTGCCCACTGTGGGCAGCAAGGCTTTGGGCAGGGACAGAAAATGCACCATAGGGAATATTCAGAGAAGGATTTACTTGGCAAACTATTCTTTCAGAAATACCATGAATGAGAGGGTTGATGTAGGGAAATTTTACATTCAAACACCTTATTTTTGGAGTTCTTTGGTGCGTGTAGGTAGAGCAAGGCAAACACATTAGAACACTTTTCATACTTACCCATTGCCTGTTTTGGATTTGTGGCTTGAGATATGTGAATGTCTGCAAAAGAAAAAGTGACATTTATTTTGGAAATGTCTAGTCTGTCGATTTAATGTATTAAAAGAATGCCATCTTAGTATTAACTATAACAAATAAAAACTGGATTGTGAAAGAGAGGGTGTCCTTATTTACTAAATATGTAAATCCACACAAAAAGACTAAAATACGTCTTCCAACAGAATCATGACAGCAATTTGTCCTTTGTTGGAGTACATCAATTTTACTCCCTCCCTTTCCATCTTTGGAGAAGAGGGAACTGGGATTACATTTGTCTCAATTCTAAAACATTCATAGAAATACATCAAATAAGCCCTATTCTCAAACAGTTCCTGTTCTTTCAAGATTTTTCTGGTAAGAGTTTGTATGTTTTAATGAACTGTGCTGAAAGGCATCATTCCCTGCTCCCTAATACTAGTCCTTTTTTGGGTCAAGAAAGAAGATTGTTTGGAATTATGATTTCTACCAAGTATGTTTTGGTGGTTAAGGTAAAATTCAAAAGCACTAAGTTTGTTTGCTTAATTTTATTTATATAAATGATCCCACGCCTAAGCAATTTCAGCATCACCATTGTGCATGTTGCACACATACCTAAGCCCAGGGGCACTGTTTCATAGCCAGGATTTCATACTGGGATGGATATTTGGCCCACATAGTTTAAGAAAACAGAAAATCTGGTGATATGCATTTAATAGCAATATAAAAATAAAACCCAATAAAAATAATGAGAATTATATTTCTATTGGGACAACATTAAAGTCATAATGGTGCAAATGGGCTTTGGATAATTGATAATACCGATGCAGAAAATTATTTTCAGTTCCCCCTTCTTTGCAGTAAAATACAGCTGCATTTAACCAGAAGGAAAAATATCTTTTTTTTTTCTTTTTTTTTTTTTTTTTTTTTTTTTTTTTTTAATTGGCAAACAATAATGGGGCTTTGACCAGCATCTCTTAGTAAACCTCAAAGCCACACTGAAATTCAATGTGTGAGTTTGCCCCATTGGCACCAAGAGCAGCAGCAGGTTCCACTTTGGGAACTGTGGAATGGTGGAAGGATGTCACCTGTTGGCTGCAACCCTGATGTTCAATGCAAACCTGATTAAATGTTAATCATTCTTAATCTGTGGTTTTACTGAACCAGTGTCTTCCTTCTGCTGTGGAGCAGGAGGCAGCTCCCTTAGTTGATTTGTAGCAAGTCTTCTTGCTGTTGCCTTTCTTTGGCAACACACAGCCTGCAAACTGGGGGAACAGGAGAAGGAGGCTGCTCTGTTCCTCTTCTGCCACCACCACAGGTACTGGGGTGTGGTGCTGGGGCAGCAACTTGTAAAGTGGTGGAGTGTGGATGCTCTGGTCCTCTGGGTTATTTGAAGCCACTAGTCTTATTCCATCACTTGCTGAGTTTATTAACCCATTTACATCTAGTCATCACCCAAATTAAAGAGGACTTGGCATGTATGACATCTTGAGGCATCTTCATTGACAAAGGAAAAAAGGGCTCTATTTGGGCTCTATTTGGGCTCATGGATAGCAAGGTAGATGTCCACGATTTTATCCCAGTCAGATTTACATGAGACCCATCCTGTTCTATATTTGCTCTGTGATCTGCCTTCATCTTAAAGAAAAAATATGCAAAGAAACAAATTTGACTAATGAAAGAAAATTTTGAAGTTTATGAGAAAAGAGTATTTTTGCATTCTCAGGGTAAGTGTAGACTGAAGTGAGCAAGCTCCTACACAGCCATGGAGTAATGGAAAACAAGAGCAGGTGGCAGAACTGCCAAAGCAAAATATATTCTATAAACAAAATGATCAAGAAAGAAATTTCATCCAGGCCAGCTGGACTGGCCAGCTAGTCAGTCTGTAAGCGACAATGCTTTTCTGTTCTAGTGCTTGCCAGACTATATTTAATGCAGTGGACTTTTAGATGAAGTCTCTAAATATTCTCTTTTCTCCAGCAAAGCAAAGGGAAGGAATAAGTCAGCATAGCTGAAATTTAAAACATAGACTTTGACTAAAAAAAAAAAAAAAAAAAAAAGTGTTTTTTTTCCTAGTACTGGAACAGAAGTCTTGTAATTTCTTTTAACATTTGTTTAGTCTTTCTATGTTTTGGATTCTTCAACTTATAAAAAAGATACCTCTCTTTAGGTGCCTGAATTGTTGTTTGAATGACTGTTGCACTGAAACTTAGGTAACATAATATATATGATGTATTTTCAGATCATTGAGTAGTAGACAATTTGGAAACCTTCTATTGTACTGAATCTTAACTAAATCTATGTTTTCTGTCAAAGGATGTCTCTTCATATTTTAAACAAGAAAATGTTTGTGATTTTGTACTTATGAATCAGTCTATATTAGGTTGGTTCTAAAATTGAACAAGTTAAAAAAAAGATTGAAAATGTGTTACTGAGGCAAAACCACCAACCAATAAAATAGGATAACTAATGGTGTCCCTGAAGTCTCACTGTCATGGAAACTAGAGACATTTTGCTGGGCTTTTGCTGTTGATTTGGACAATGGAGATGGGTGTAGATTAAGTTCCACCTATTCTTTTTAGCTATAACTTGCCTATTGTGCTAATCATTTCAATCATGCTTTGATGACTAATTGACATGGTAGTTCAAAACTTGCAAGAGTGGCCAAACATTACATCATGCCAACTCATCAGTGCTAGGGCCCGCTCATGAGATTTAGTTGGTATTTGTAAAGGAATAATAGCAAATAAGTTAAGGTGCCTTTAATTTTAAGATGTATATCCTTTTAGAGAAAGTTTCTTATTGGTCATACTGTGGTAAGGTGGGTGTTGGTTTTTTTTGGCAACATCTACTGCTATCCATTCTGTTATTGCTGCAAATACACCTGTCATGGCCAAAACTGAAAAATAAGAAAATAGCTGTTCATACATGGCAGCTCTTCATCCTGGAGTGCATTTAAGATAATGGTTCAAATGAAGCAATGTGAGATAAAATGGAAACAACAGGTATTTCATGCAAATACCTTCCTGTATACTGGTAATGAAAGGCAGGATCTGGTTTTGCCTTATAGCTTCTGGTCATGCTGCTTAAGGGTAACTTAGTGCTGCTGGAAATGCCATTAGTACCTACCCATGAAAAACGATCTAAGCTGTACAAGGGCAAGGACACTCTGGGAGGTGAGTACTGTGGTACCCCACCGAGTCCCTGCTGTGTCCAGCCCTGCTGCTGCAGCCTCGGGTGCTTCATTATGGACTCACAAGTGATGGCAAGTGTGGGCTGACAGATAAAGCATGGAATTTAGCATGAGGAGAAATCTATGCTTGAATCTTATTGCAGTGTGTTATCTGACTCCTCTGACTGCAGCATGTGACTGAATTAAAGTGAATGATGAAATTATGTACAGTCGTTTTCATAAGCAGAAGTCAGTTACGAAGTGCTTCCAGATGTATGTTTAATGTATTTCTGTTTTATTATGGTGTCTATTTGATGTACGTGGTACTGACTAAATGGTTAAAAACACTGCAGTGTGTACAGAAGTATATTGTACTCAATTTTTTCCAAAAGTGTCAGTGTTGATAACTAAAAACTGAAATACTGCAATCTAATCAACAGTGCTTTTATGGGCCTATGAGCATAGGCTTTTAACATTTGGGTAACTCTACTGTTTGTAGACATAAAAATAAATGGCCCTAAAATTATTTTAGGATTGTAGGTTTAATATAGGGAACTAGATAAAGCTACAAAAAGTAAATCAGAGTCAAATTATTTCTGGCATCACATCTGCCAGGCCCATCAAGAAACAGATATTTTACACGCCTGCTTCATGGGATTCAGGAAACCAGCGCTCTGCTCAGCTGGATTGATCAGGTGGACTCAGAAAATTTATCTCCTTGGCTCTCTATTTGCTGATATCTTATTTTATGGTCTACAGCCATACCATTCTGGTTTCAGATCCTATCAGGTGTCACAAAGCACACTGTATCCAGAGCGGTCAATACTTACACCCGTCACGTCCAAGCAGAGGAAATATTGCTGGAGAATTGGTGGGTATCACTTCTTTTAGAGTTTGTAATGGGTAGATGCTCCATCATGCTGTTATCAGGCACTGTATGTTGCAGGCACTTGGTTACTGCTAATACGTAAAACTGGCATTTTGACTTGTAAAGATACATGACCAGTTTTATAAAGGAAGATGGTTAATCTAAAAATCTTACCATTTTTTTTTCTGTTTTTTGCTTTGTTTGTTTCCTACCTAACATTTCTGCATTTGATGCAGTTGCATGTGGTGCATTTTCTGTGTTCAATGCCATGACATCCGGTCATGTTGCAAGTTACTTGGCTCTGTGTCACAGTTTTCTGGAATGGACTCTGATTGTCAGGAGAGGCAAATTTATCACATACAGAGAGCCAGATCTTGATAACAATGGCTGACCGTTGTCCTGGCAATACACTCAACCCACAGCACGACTGCCCAAAACATATGGGGTTAAACTTCTGACCATCAGCATTACTTATTGGTGGGGCATGTGATCATTACATTTCTTATCACTCTGGGACAATATTGCTTTTTTGTTTTCTTCTTTAACTCTATTTTTTTCTAGTTCCCTTTTTTTTTTCTTATTTCATCTTTGTCTTTTAAATCTTTTTCCCTTCTACATTTCCCTTGGGGAGCAAGTTCTGATTTCGCTCTGGAGAACCAACTTTTCACTTCTCCTTATCTGCTAAGATTATTAGCAATTAAGTAGGTAATGTTAACATGCACAGAGTGATAATTGACCCTAATTACATGAAAGAGGCTACAGCAAGGGTGAAAACAGGTGGTGTTGTAAGTATTTGGTTTTGCAGGCAGAAAAGTCCAGCAAATATTCATTTATAGCAAGATGATATCTAGATGGTTCTCTGCCATATGGGTGAGGACTTAGACTTTTTAAAAAAAGAATTCCATTTCTATAGAGTCTGAAATGTGAAAATATTGGATGGGCTTAATTTGGTTCAATGGCATAATGACAGGTTGCTGCCATATATAGATTAGGGTGTATTTAAAATACATCTAGTTTAAATTACTTATGTAAATAATAATTTTTGAGTTCAGAGATGGTCACCAAGAAAAGGACAAATGGGCTCTTTACTGTGATGTAATAACTCTTGGAGTGATTTGGTCATAGTTCTTCAATTTGTGAGAAGATCCCAAAGTTTGCAATGCTACACAAAGCTATAGGTAGGGGTGTATTTGAGTAGCACACACAGTGGTGTGCACAATAATCCTGTTTCTCACAGTCATGAATATGTCTCATGATTCTGGAGTCAATGATCCCCTCACAGCTCAAGATGGAACAACACAGAAATGGGCCAAACCTCTGAGCTGGGAAGGAGAATCTGGTTTCTGAGAGCCCTGTTTGGTTCTTAAAACCCTCAGACCTTGAGAATGAGGTGAGAAACTCTGTCATAGAACAGACCAGTTGGGTCTGGTTCATTGTCCCTTCATGGTTCAGAAAGGCTGCAGGAGTACCTGGGAGCATTGGATCAGAGCAGCTGAGGAGCTCAGCCTGTGAGATTTGTGCTCCTAAACCCCTCTGCCTTGCCAAAGGCTTTTCTTCTTTGCTTGAGAGGGTCAAAACTTACCCACCTTGAAATCAGTGGACTACCAGGATGAGCAAGGAGAATCAATACACAGTGCAGTATGAATTTAATATATGTAAGCTGCACTGCATTTTTAATCAGCTATATATTTATTGTAGTGAAGAGTAACAAATTACAGTACCACTAGCACACAAAAGCTTATGGCATTCCATTATTCTTAATTAATAGGTAAGTGCAAGCCTTTTTTATTTATACTGGAGGAGATCTTGTTACTAATTTGGTTGCAAATGTATCTGTAAAAAGGGAAAAAATGTACATCTATTTATTTTGCTAGTTTAATAATAGAGCACTCATTCTTCCCTTTTAGCTTATTGATCGTTACTTGGTTTGCAATCAAATATTACCATGTTGGTTTTGCATATATTTCAAAGATATCCACTCTTAGGAGGAAAACAAACTTGTTTGTAACAAACAAATAAAATGCATCTGGAATCTAAAATGAACACTGCAAGCCACGCTTGGGTCATTTTACCAGGAATCTGGTCCAAAAATCTGCCACTTAAATGATCAGTAGAACATTACAAGAAAAGCCTCAGGGCAGGTAACATCTATTGTTGATCCATTCAGTGGTCTCCCTTACCTTCCGTGCAAGAAAGCAGACAGACATAGGGCTCAACAAAACCTATGAGCCTTCATTTGGAGCTTCATTGTTAATTCTGGGGAGGTGAAACCAACTGTGTCAAGTAATTTTTATCCTTTAACAGAATTTAACTATGCCATAATTAGTAATTAGATTCTTTGCATATTTTCCATATTAAGATCAAAAAGCTCTTGGGAAAATTTAAACCAAGTCTTAAAACCCAGAAATTTATATTTAATATCTTCAATTTTGGTTTAGCTTCCTAAACAGAAAGAGCCAATCCTTTGTGGTATCAGTTGGAATTGGGGAAGATAACTTCTGAATATTAACCCGCTTCCCTATATGTGATATGATTTGGAAGATGATATTTAAGATGCTATTAAAAAAATGAAAAGTTTAAGCTATTTAAATAAATTAAAAATTAATAGAAATATCTTCCTAGTTAATTTTACTTTCATTTGTTGCAGGTAGTTTGACAGATTTTGATCAATACCATGAGAATGTGCTCTTAATACAGTCATGATGGAGTTCTGATGTTGTAACAGAACAGCAGGAGATACAGGACCTTCTGAAGATCAGCTGTGGAATGATTTCAGTCCTCAGAGCAACCAAATAAGAAGTTTTCTTCAAAGCAAATTGTGTGTATACTGTTTTTCTGAGTATCTTTTAAAACGGGTATGCAAATCGAGGTGGATGTCTAACTTGTATTACTGTGAAATGAAAATTTGGTCTAGAATCTGTGGTTGTTATATGTCTTGGAAATTATTTTCTTAATTTTACTTACTACAACTTAGATCTAGATCTTGAAATTCTTAGTCTCCACCTTTGAAATATTTGAATTTTCATGCAATGACCTATAATGATTTTCCATAGGATGGTGTTCGGGGTGGCCTGTATTGTGGTAGATACCTGAAATTGCCCATTTCTTTCTGATCATTCTCAAAAACTGATGTGTTTTTTCTCAGACTGTCTTTCTGAGCTGCTTTATTTAGTACAGAAGTTCATTGCTTAAGAGGAAGAATATACTGCCAGAGTTGCTCAGAAGAAGGTAATTTTTTTAATGGAGAAATGTGGGGCAATTACTAACTTCAAAAGTAATCCTTATATATGCTAATCTGTCTCATCTCCTCTGTGAGGAATAGATAGATTGCAGTCCCAACAGGGTACAGCATCACTGATTAGCAGAGGCCTGACAAGCCATTTTTGTCTGTGTGGTGATAGTGAAACTTTGCTTAAAGTAACATGCAGCAAAAAATATAAGCAACCCTCTCCTGCTGAGCTTTCCAGGACTTACTGCTTGGAGTAAATGTTCAAAAACATTGCAGAACTTGATCAAGAACTGATAATTGAAAAGATGACATGACCTAATTTGAGAAGGGTTATATCTTCACGTGCCCCACACTTGTGTAGTTCAAAATAGAACACATCTTGTCCCTTTAACTTCAGGTGTATGTGTCTTGTCTGGTTCTTGGAAGTGACTGTGTACAGGCAGAGCATAATTGGCAGCCTGTGACATCCCTGTCTGCAAGTGTCTCTCTAAACGCAGCGTATTTCAGCCTTTATCTAGTGATGGCTGTTACCTGAGAGAAGCCCAGGGCCATCTCAAAGGGCTTGTAGCGGCTAATTGTGCCTGTTAGGACTAGCAATTAGCTGGGGATCTCTCCACCAGGCAGCTCCGACACCCACTGGCTTTCAGCTCTCTTCACGTCCTTTCAGTTAACTAGCTGTGCCAGGCAGAGGAGACAGGGACAGGGAGGCAAGTGTCGTGCTGGGAAGGGAAGAGGAGGGATGGGATGTGTGCGGGACCGCCGGGGAAAAAATAGACAGGGGGTTGGAATGACACACCAAGCCACGACCCGAATCCCACAGAAACAAAGCGGCGGGCGCCCCGTCCCTCCTTCCGAGGTAGCGGGAGCTACAGCCAGGCAGCACTTCAGCTTGAAGAAAATAATAAAATCTAATTACGTACAGGTCATAAAAAAGATCACGTACATATGGTGGTTACTGGTTACCATGGTGCAAACAATGGTTTCAATGGAAACATGAAGCAGAACATCGGAGAATTAAGATAATAAATCAGTTTCATTGAATAATAAAGCTTTGCACTTACCCATTAATTAAGGATAATCGTATGCCATAAGCTTTTGTGTGCTAGAAGTAATGTGTTACTCTTTACCATAAATATATAGATGATTAAAAATTCAATACACCTTACAGGTAGCAAATTCATACCATCCTCCATATATATTACAAATGAAAGATGTAAGTGTTCTTTTTGCACTTATTATTTTTTGGATTGGGATAGAGCGTTTCAATTACCCAACAGAATTTGAGGTTTTGATAGTGATTGGAAGACTTAAGAAAATCTACTTCTTGAAATCTTTGTGGAAATCTTTAAACATTGATGACATAATTCAAAAATATCTACAAATGTTCAAAAAATAGGCTGGGCTTGTCTGCCACATCTGGTTTCCAATAGTGAATTGAGACATACAGCATAATGCAACACGCTGTAACACAATACAGCCTGATCTTGCACTGACCCTTCCACTTGATACATCTTTAGGTGCTTTATAATCCCTAACAAATGTACCTTAAAATCCTATTGAACTTTGTAGGCAATTGAGAACAAATGTCTTCAGACCAGAAATAGCATCAGAATCTCGGACCAAACAAGAGAGACCATGCCAGATCCACAGGGTGTGCAGACCAAAGGACATGAAGGCTTCACTCCTGTGAATCAAGGGCAGAGAAAATCTTGGGAGCCAGCACAGAGCATCAGACCGATGGGGTTCATTCCCTTCCTCAAATGAACCAAAATGAAACACAGAAAATATTTTTTAAAACTACATCATTAAACCCCTATCCCTCTCAGGACTTTTTTTCCCGCTTTATCTCTAAAGTGGCGTTTGCAGGACGAATTTTGAGATAGAGAAAATAGTCTTGGGCTGAAGGAGTGGTGGATTCAGACTGCATGGACCCCAAATCCTATTCTCTGGCTCTTTCCCAGTGCTCTGTGGAGCAGCCCAGTTCTTTGGCACAGAAAAAAATGTTCAGCAACAAGCATAGACCATCTTTCTTAACGTTAGAATGGAAACAATGAAGATCTTGGCCTTTCTTTTCTTCTGTCAATGTAGAAAATAATGTATTTGCCTCTGATTCCCTGCCTGCCTCTCTAAAATTATGTCTCAACATTTCTCAGTGAATCCATTCAGCTGACAAAAAATGCACTTTTAAAAATTATATTTTGGGGAAAATACTGAATAAACACTGGCCCCCAATATATCAATGACCAAACTTTCTCAGCATGCCTGCTGTAAAATGGAAAAAGACAGTTCTATCACTGGACAGAACACTGGTATTTCACCTCTGGGATCCCAATTTGATTTCAAATTGAAACAATAAGTAAATTTCATTTGATGATCTGGGTTCAGCTTCTCTTGCACAAGAGCATCAAATGTAACTCAGTAAAATTTTGGCTCTTCACTCTAACCACCTCTGCTTAGAAGAACTGTGGCTTTGTTTACATACAGCTTGAGTTTTTTGTAGACCTCATGGAGAGAATTCCCATACCCTTCAGACTGATCATATACTGAGGGTAGTGTGAGAAGAGCTTGTCCTGCTAACAGCATGTTGAACCTCTCCAGAAGGCACAGAAACAGAAATCCTTTAATGCTTATCTATACATGAATGGATATTTCCCAGAGTATTAATCCAAGTTGCAGAGTTGTATGCAGGAGTTTGCAAAACACACACAATGCAAAGAGGGGGTGGAAGCCTTTTGTTAATTCTCAAAGCAGAGCTGGAGGAAAAAGAAAAGAAAAAAAGAGAGAGAAACAAATCCAAATCCTTCCAAACTGAACTTAAGTGTTAAACATGACCTTTGGATTTAAGAACCACAAATTTTCACAGGAAGTTGAAAACATGCTGGATGGGGGAACTAAAGAACAGCAGGAACAGATGCCATTATTTGGCACACAGTGGGGAGAGCAGCACAGAAAAGGCAGTCTCTGCAGAAGACATTTGCCTTTAACTCTCTTTGTTTTCTCTTGGGGAGATAAGGGTAGGCACTGTGTGAGATTTTCTCCTTACATCAAAAGGCTTGGGGCAGGGAGGAAGGAGCAGTTTAAAAATATTTTAAGAACCTGGTCATAAAAATCTTCAGTTATCTGTTTTACAGCACAAGAGGGTTTGTGAGCAGAGCAGAGAGCCTAGGAGGAATCTCTTTAGATTAACTGCAACAACCGCTTGCTATCAGGGAAGGGAAGACCTGGGAAAGGGAACAAATAGTGTGCAGCCTTTGTTAAATATTGAGCGGTATGTTCATGAAGAAAGTGCATGTGAACCCCACTGCGTTGCCAGCTGATGGGGCAGAGGGGTGGGCCTGGCTCCTGGAGGATTGAGCTCACCCTGCCCATGACTGCTGGGGATGTGGGGAACCACTGAGGAGAGGAGACAGAGGCAAATGCTATTTTCTTACCCACCTGGGATGCAGTCTTGAACAGATATAGAAGAATCACCCATTATACCTTTTTCTGCTTCTGCATTGTTAGGAGGATGAGATAAAAAGCAAAAACATCCCTTGCACTTTCCTGTGACTGTTGCATCCTTTCAATCAAGCTTTGACTGCAGGAACAGAGCAAGCACATTGCACTGCCACGTGCACACCAAATCCAGAGAATTATTGATTGATGTTTACTTCTGATTCTGAGCCAGTAGAGAACTGTGTAATTGACACCAATTTAATAAATGGTAGAGTTTGGGTACCCAAGATGGGCACAGCAACCATTCAAATAAATTATTCAAAGAAATGACACAATATTTTGTAAAACCTGGTCCACTTACATGTAAGAGGTTGAATACTTCTGCCAGGGGCCTGATGACCTTTCTTGTAGTAGTCTTTGCTCAGAGATGATGGGCTCAAAGAATCACTAATTAGTGGTATCTCTTTGGGAGGGAGGAGGGAGGGATTATTACTATGCTTTCACTTCTGAAGATAAGACTCACATGTAGTGGTAGCCTATCTTCGCCAACACTTTCAGTACACAACTTATAGTTTTAATGACCCAATAACCATTCCTAGTTCCAAAGAAAGACTAGGAAACAGAGATAAGTTGCAGGAATGGGAGCAAGAAAAATACTTTTTTAAAAGGATTATTGTGAAAACCAGCAAAACTGTGACTCCTTACTTTGCAAATTCCTGCAGCTTCAGAGGTGAGACCAGTGTTCTTACTGACAAAGGCTCAAATGTCTAACACTGGACTCCCTGGGTGTTTTTCTGTACCCACAAGTTACCAATTCACACAGGGTGTTCTGAACATCATGCTGAAATCAAGCAATAGGACAAATCTATACCCTAGAGAGGGATCAAACAATCCCTTCATCAAACAACCCCCAAGCAAAGAGATGCACCATTTTTTGAGTGCATTTCCTTTTTCATATTTGTTTGGGGCCATAATCTTTACTAAAATTAAATTTTGTATTTTCCTAAATTTTGCTCTAAACAAAACTATCTTCCATGGGTGCAGGAGCAAAGATTTAAGTCTCAGATGATCCTGCCAGAGGTATTCATGCAAGGCAGCTTTGAGTTTGTAAATTAGGTACACACGTTTTCCCCTATTTCTCTATGGAGTTAATTGGCAAATTCAAGTGTATGATTTGTGCTTTGAAGCTGTGAAACATTTAAGTGTTTGTATTTTGGTAAACACAGGTCTATTGAAATTTATAGTGTTACTTACTTGCTGAAAGTTTTAAAGTGTCACTAAAGGGATGGGGAGAATCCAGAATGCAATGAAACTCTATGCAGCCTTTGTGTGGCATGCCCCACAGTACTTATTTCCCTCCTCATAAGGTGTAGAATCCTATAAATACTTATCCATACATAGCTATTTTTAAGATGGCATTTCAAATGCAGATCAGATTTTAGTAGGGTTTAAAGGTTCTAACTTAGCAAAGGGTCAGTTGTGATATCAGCCTAAGTGGTATATATGCCTGGGGAACAATGCCTAACATGAGATGATGAAGGTTAGATAAAATGGGTATAATCCATATTGAAAGCTTTAAAGTTAATTTTTTGCATGTCCTCTCACTTAAGTGAAAGAAGTTAAGGCCCCCCCCCGCTTTTTTTTTAAATGTAAAAACCCTGTTTTGTCAGTAGATTCACATTTCCTAGATTTGCCCCAAGTCAAAACTGTTTGAGAATTAGAAACATTGGAGGCCTCTTGTGTTTAATAAGGGCTAGTGCCTTTTGTCATTTGAGGAAAAAAAATGAAATGGCAATGGAAGCTATTTTGCTAATGTTTTTATCTATTCTGTGACTGACATCAATAATACATAACAGTTCCATTGACATTGCATCCTGTCCAATGGACCCACTGACCTGATTCAATGTCAGCTGAAATGCCTCGTACATCATAAACATACATGAATTCTCATAGACCCATTATCCTCCCGCCCGGTCCAGGAGTGCCAGGGATCCAATACTAAGCCTACAGGAGTTTGAATTCTTTTTCTTCACTTGATATTTTCTTTTGCACTAAGAAGGAGCAACTTCATACTTCCTAGAATGTAACTGGGAGACCCCTACACATTTTATGAATATATGAATGATAATGATGTCAGTAGTTGTTCAGATACTCAGCTGATAAGCCTGTGGTATACAAACCCAGATAAATACCTCATACCTTGTCAGGAGAGCCTGCAAACCTGATATGTCATTCTGCCTTATTGTGCAAGAATATATGAATCATAATATTCCCATTAACATTGTACAAAGTCTGCAGTAGTTGGAGACTTCACCCAATGACAATACAACTTTTATAAAAATATGGATAGTTAGCATGTGCCCCTGCTGTGATTTCATTGCCACTAAAAGCAAAGGGAACAGGAATGAAAAGTATTCCAAGGTTTTCCATTGGCCCCCCTGAACAGTGCACTGCAGCAGTATATATTTGTTTTACCACTGAGTCTGTTTAGCACTCAAACTGTAGGAAATTGAATATACACTTACTGTATAAAAATGATATGCTTGGTTAGTGATACTTTAGAAGAAATAAGTGCATCAATCATAGAATAGCAGGTTGTCAAGGCTTTATGTGTAGGAAAAACACAGAACAAAGAATATAATGCATGTTGGGCACCTTTTTACAAAAGTTTCGTGCCAAAGTTGATTTACAATGAACGTTTTCCTCCCTCTCTCCTCCCAAATTCTTCTAAAGAAATGTTCAAAGAAATCTGAGCAAACTATCATGCTCTCTGTTCTGACGTGTGTGTAATTACAAGATCATCCTCATTGTGAATTTTCTGTTTGGTTGATTTAAGGAAAAAAAAAAGAAGGTGCATACTCTTAATGCTGTCCTGTCATTCAAACTCAGAAGGGTAATTTTCCTCACAAGTTAATGGGAAGAAGACGACTTAATAATTAGCCTGGTTTCGACAGGGCCAGATTCTTGACAAGGAGCAGTGCCTGCACCCAGAACGTGCCTTGGAGGCTGAGCAGTTCTCAGGGCAAGCCTGTCCGCAGTTTCATTATAAGTGCTCTACCCCAAAAGGAGGGCACTGAGATGTGCACTGCAGCTGTCCCGGGCACCAGTTTTGTCCAGTGTTTTTCCTGGGCACGTTGGTCATGCTCAATTTCCCATCAGAGCCCTCTGAGATGGGCAGACCTGACACACAATCTGTACAGTGCACAAGCTTTCCTGACAGCATGTGAAAACCTACAGATTAAAACTGCCACAGAGTAGTCTATTGCTGTGGACTGTTGCATCACTCTGCATAATCCAGGCCCCAAAGCATGACACCGAGCCTGCTTCTGCCCAAATGCAAACTCACATTCTCTGTTATCAGCCACTGCATTACCTCAGCTGGTAAGAAGATTCCTGGATTTCCAGCTCAGCAGCAATTCTCTCGCCCTGTTTCTTCTTTAGGGCATCTGTCCACCCTCCCATATATGAGACTTCCTCCATTATATGGATTTATGCTGCAGACATATGGCTCTAGTTAATCTGACAATCGCTGTTGCTCCCTTTTAAGAGATCTGCTATAGAGAGGTAATCATACATTGTAATGAAATATAACACAAAGACAGGAAAGATCCTTCTATTTCAGTAAAAGACAAAGACATCTTTTGAGGTTCACCTTAAATACAATTTTTACCAATAGAACTATCCTAAATATCAAAATAATTGAAGTTCATTTCTGCTGTTAGCCTATATAAAGTCACAAATCTTCAAAATTCTATGCCTAAATCCATATTTAATTGTTTCATTGGTCTGCCCATGTAACCTCTGCTCACTGCTAGAGAGAATCAAAGCAAATAAACATTGATTAGGCTATCTCAAAACTACTGAAATGCACAAGTGGCCACTCGTGCCTCATCACCCCTCTAGTTATTGTGCGTAAAACGCCATGATTGCCATTTGTCAGCAGTGGCATAAGAGTTTACAAAAGAAGAATGAGGAAAGGAGTATATTCAACCAGTTTCTTCTGGTAGGAAAAGAACAAAGTCCTGTGAATTTTATCACAGGTTTTCTGGGCAGAGAGGGCAATCTGGATGTGATTGCAAACATCCCTGACACCCCTGGGGCCCACAAGAAAGGACTATGCATGGAAATGCATTAGTTCATTTTTCATCCCATTGCCACTTCGACTTTTGGTACTTCTCACTTGTAACTTTCTTCCACCAGATCTGTTCCTGGGGATGTTTCAAGACAGTGCTCCAAGGAAAACTGTTGCCTTCAAATGCTTCGTCTTTGAGGAGAATCAGGTTTGAGTCACAGTAGTGACATCCTCATGGCATGTTTGTATTCCTTCACCTTAATCCATCTGGCTACGTCTGTAGAATGGAGTGAAGGCACAATAAAAGGGCTTTATCGATTTGACTTCCCAGCATTAAGCAGTTTAGTAGCATGAAGGTTTACAAAATCTGTGTTATTTAATACATCATTGTCTGGAAAAAATAATATTCTTTACCAAAACATAGAGACATCTTTGTGTGTCTTTTGGCAGAGTAATTTCTAACTGGTCTCTGCCTTAATCTCATTTTTGTTAATTTCATTATTTGTAGAGCCCTCTAATTTCCCTTTAAATGAAACAAACAAAATCCAAAACTTATTTTTCCAGAACCAACAGGTACATATGAATAGATAAGCTCATGCTGAACAAGAATATAATCAAGATACTAGTAAAAGCAGAAAGCATCATCTCTGTGTGCAACTGGGAATTGAACTCTCTATCTGGAAGTATTCCTTTAACTCCAAGTTCAAGGTGCAAGTAAGTGCAATTGAGATGTCTTCTACAGCACCATTTTTAAGTAGAGTTTTCATGTAATCTTAAAATTGGCAGTCCCCCCAACTCCTTACCTCTTAGAATGTATATGCGTTTGTGGTTTTCATGTTTCATCATTATCAATTGTTTGACCGTCATGGATTTGCTTTACAGTTATTGCAAAACAATTGATCCAGAACACTTGTGCAAAGCGATGCAGAAAAGGAGTGTGTGTGTGTATTTTTATATATCTCTTAAATACCACATACATATCTCTTTAATACCACCTTGGACTCTAATCTAACTGAAGACTTTTGTGACACAAACCCAATATTTTTATCCACTACTGAAGGGTGTTATGCCTTCATAACTTTGCTAAAAAGATGTCTATATGAAGACCTTCAAGTTTTTATGGTGAGGCTAATACTGCCACTAAATTCTCTAATACCATGTGGCCTACTTACAGCCTGGTGTGATCTCACAGTCAGTGAGGGTTTTGTTATGCTGTAAACTGACTTTGCAAAGCTGCAAAACCTTGTGCACTCAAGACGTTCTGGACATCAGCCAGTTTCCTTTCAATAATCTTAGCTGAAACACTGTGAGCTGAAGGCCTTGGAACTTGTTTGCCTTTTGTGAAAATCTTGATAGCCTGGGGAATAGGTCTGTGTACAGCTGATGAGTTCTTTCTAATGTTGTAGATGTTATGAACATACATCAAAGATGTATCTACCATCCAGCCTTGTTATATGGCTGCACTGGAGGGCAGCCCTGGACAAAGGAAAAGAAAACCATGCCAAGTTGCTATACAAAGGACACAGTGATCATTTGTTGAGTCTCATCAGGACACTCAGACTCTGGAAGGTGAAAGCTCTGTGCATTTCCATCATAGAGAATACTGCTCTGTCCAAACATAAGAGGGTTTTATGAGGAATTGCCTAAGGAGGGCTACATATCTGTATGGAAATCAGACTTCTTGTTTCTAAGTGTGATACAAAGCATGTGCTGGACTTAAATCATTTTCTGTAAGATTTGAATCTATTCATTTTGAGTATCTCTTTTTCACAGATAGTGTGCCAAGCTCAGTGTCTGGGAAAAGAAGTTCTGCAATACCTTAGAGCCTCAAACCCCAGTTGTGGGGTTTCAGGAAACCTCCCCAGGAAGTACCAGCTATAGAAAGGAGCTCAGAGATGGAGACTGTACCCATCAAATGCCCCCGAGGGACAGTATTGTAGACTAATTATATGAAGGGAATCTTAGAGGTACATTTATCTGGGGATGGATCCCAACACTGTATCATGATGGATGTTGTACAAGAGGGAGCACAACTAAGCTCTGAGACTGGCTCTCAGCTCTCCTGCTACTTGGTGAGCAATTCCCAGGATGAACAACGATGAGCCTGAAACCAGAGAAAAGCAGAGATGTCAGAGGAGAAGTTGAATAGATAAACTCAAAAAGTTGCTAGCAATATGAAGTACTAGCACTGAGTCCTGTAATATGTGGTGGTTCTTATTCTGAGACAATAGGGGATGATTCAGAAGTGGTATTGAAGACCATCCTGCAGCACAGGCACTTGTCAGGTGGCAAGTGGCATTTTTCATGTTACTGGAAGAAGCATATTGTGCACAAACACTTCAGATCGATCCCTACTCTTATAAAAGGTATTTCTAATGAACACAAATAGAAAATAAGAATTCAGTCACTGAGAACTCCAAAGATACCAAAATAGAACAGCCAAGCTTATCTGCCTAAAAAGTTTGAAAGGTTTGGGTAACTTTGCCTAGATCCAGTCATATTTTTCCCACAGGTCTTCTAGCTATTTCTGATGTGACCTGTTACATTGCTTGTTACTTGTCTTATTGTAGAGATAGGTCGCTATGCAGATACATATTTTTCTTTTTGTTATCAGGGCTGATGTGATAAAAGCAGGAGAGAAACAAGGAGATACATGAGGAATACCCAGAAAGTATTTCCACACTGCAAAGGGATGAAGAATAAAAGACACGACAAGTACTGGATCTCTACTAAGAACTAATAGAAGATATTATCCATCAAATACTTCACACTAACTGATCCAATCTTTCTTGTCATGAGTTTATTGGCTGCAGTGCTACTTCTGAGTCAGCCCAGGTACCCAACTATGCCATAGAGTTAGTCAAGCAATACAATAACAGTGTAAAAGTTGCAGGAGGTGAATGCAATTGCTGGAAATGCTATTGATGGCAATACTTATTTATTTAGTAGACAGAATTTAGAATGGGAATAAGGATTTGTCTGTCACCATCACATCAGCCATCAGTTCAGTGCTGCCCTAGGCAATGAGTATGCTGTTACTAATTTTAGTTTGTTTTGTTGTCATTCAGTCCAGATAATTTTTGAGGTTCATTTAGTTGTTGTTAATAAAATAGAAAGACAGAAATACTGTGCACTGGCAAATCAGGGTACTCAGAAATCCACTCCTCAAATCGCAATCCCTTCAGATTTCGCTAGTGACATGACAGCAAGTTAGTTATTTCCTCCAGAGACAGGAGCACTGACTTGACTTCTCTTCATGACTTGGTGCTTTCTCTTGGGGGACCAATGTCACAGCCACATTCTGCAGACTGCTTCACATTTGTGCTGCCTTTGGAAAGAGCACTTCCAATGCTGAGCACTTGAGGGTTCATACTGAAGAGGAAGGGAATGAGAAAAAATGCACTAGAGGTACTCCAAATAATGATTGAAGATGAATGAGTTGCTGCTCTGCACAGTCTCTAAATGCTGTCATTAGAGCTAACCCAGTAGCAGCTGGTTAAAGGGGGTGTTACCGTTGCTGAAGTTGTGATTAAATTGTTCAATTGATTCCATGAGAAAATGAGGCAGAAATTTCTGAAATTTAAAAATACTCTACCTGTCATTTCTTTATTTATTCACAAGGTCTTTAGAACCCAGTGGACAGAGGTAGCTAAGCTGACCCAAGAGGTCACTTCCTCCTCACAATGGCTTTGGGGCACAAATTATTAACTTGCCAAAGTAATACTTTTTTCTTTCCTAGCACCATTCCTGTATTGTCACCACTGTAAAGTTATTAAGTGTCTCTAAATTCCTCTGCTGCCTCACACATTGGCTTTGATACAGATGATAACAGATATTTCCATTTTACAAATGTGTGGTGGGTTGACCCTTGGTGGGAACACCAGGTACCAACCAGAGCTGGTCTGTCATTTCCCTCCTCAGCTAGACAGGGGAGGGGAAATACAAAGAAAGTCTTATGGATCAAGGTAAGGACAGGGAAGGATCACTCACACATTACCCTCAACTGCAAAACAGACTTAAATTAAAAAAAAAAAAAAAAAAAATTGTTACCAATCAAATCAGAGTAGGATAATGAGAAATAAAGCAATCTTAAAAACACCTTCCTCCACCCCTCCCTTCTTACCAGGCTTAACTTCATTCCCAGTTCTCTCTACCTTCACAGCAGCCCAGGAGGACAGAGAATGGGGGCTGTGGTCAGTTCATAACACTTTGCCTCTCCCCTCCTTCCTCCTCAGGGAGAAGAGTCTTCACACTCTTCTTACTCCCATGGGAGACAGTCCTCTTGGACCTCCTCCAACTGAGTCCTTCCCACATGCTGCAGTTCTTCACAAACTGTGCCAGGGTGGGTCCCTTCCACAAGGTGCAGACCTTCAGGAACAGGCTGCAGTCACAAGTCCTCCCAGGACTCTGCTTCAGCACGGTCTTCCCACAAGGTCACAGACTCCCTTGGGCATCCACCTCCTCCACCATGGACTCTTCCATGGGCTCCAGGGGCACAGCTGTCTCACCACGATCTGCTGGAGCGCCTCTTCCCATTCCTTCCTTACTGACTTGGAATTTGCAGAGCTATTTCTCTCACATATTTCCACTCCTCTCTTCAGCTGCAGTCACTGCTGCACGTTTGCAGCATTTGCCCACCATTGCTGAGAGGCTCAGCCAGGACCACCAGTGGTTCCCTTTTGGAGCTGGCTGGCATTGGCTCCGTGGAAATGGGGGAAGCTTCCAGCTCTCACAGGACCCATTCTGGAAGGCCCACCTTACCACAGAAACCCAATACAAAATGATAAACAAATGAGGCAGTGAAGTTAAGGGATACACAAGGTAAAAAGGGTAGGAAAAAAGACAACAGGGATTTGGATGCTGGTGTCTTCCTCACATTGCTAGTGTTACTGACAAATTGAGTTTTCTTACTGTAAAATGTCCAAAACTGTCAGTTTGCAAAATGTGGTGATTTCGTTTGTGCGAAACACAACTCCACAACCCTTGACAGCATCGTACAGGGATCCCGGGAAGGCTCCGAACAAGCAGCATCTGCAAGTGAGGCAGAGCAGTATCTGCAGCATCAGTGCAGCATCCAGGAAGCCAGCCAAGGTGGATTGCCCTGCTGAGATTGCTGTGCTGCTTCCAGGGCTTCAGGGAGGCAGTGCCAGGATTTCATGGCACTGCATCATGCTCCATGTATGCACCCAAATCTCTGCTGGTCCACAGCCAGGAGCTCCCAGAAGCAGCAATGAAAGGGCAGTGCTTCTTTTGTGCTAGTGCTGCTATAGTTTTAATTGCGTGAGGAGTCCTGCCTTCATTCCATGCCAGTGATTCATGGCAAACCCAGAAGTTTTGGGAGGAGAGAGGCCCAGCTGACAGTGCAATCTGAATGAGGAGCGAGTTACGGGTCTCTCCTCACCCGGTCCGCACTCAGGACTATCACAAAACAGTGCACATGGGGGCAGAAGGAGAATGAAAATCAACCAGGCTGGAACTGTTGAGAGAACCTCATCTGTGCAATGTTTTTGCACTGAAGAGCTGCCATGAACTAATTTAAGAGCCAGGTGAAGATGCCCAGGTCCCAGCAGCTTGCAGGGTTCATTTCCTCTCACCCATTGACTGGTGGTGAGGGCCACCAGAGGTGCTGCCTAGTGCAGTAATAAGACATTTGTTACTGTCTGAGATGGAAATCCTATCTGGTATAATTATTTTATATTAAAATAGATGAAATTTTGATATGGAAATATAGAATGTTGAGCATTACATTAGCCAGAGAACAGGATATTCATCTTTGCCTTAATTTGTAGACTTCATAACTTTGTTTGCATTCAGTACAAGATAACTACTGTACATTCCTGAAAAATGACATCTTGCATGAAAAGACTTAACAAAAGCCACAGTGCTGATAATTTTCCTGTGGATCAGGGAGGACAGATCTGTCTGTGGTTTCACAGACATGGACCAAGGCGCGCCTTATCATTTTAAACTAAATTGTAATGCTGTCATGGCTGCACATTAAAGGAAGTTTCTTTTGATGAACTATTTTATTCAGTCATGTGAAACTTGATTTATTCTCCAGAAACAAACATAAAAAGGGCAAAAACTTTATTTGGGGAGTTTGTTTGGTCAGCAAAATGCAGACATAGTGAATGTTTTAGAAATAGGTATAGAAATTTATTAATTTTTTATCTGCTGTTGCTCAACTCATGTCAAATTTTTGGAAGCCATTTGTGGGATTATACTTTGAGTCCTGAGAAACTAAAGGCAGGGCACTGAGTAACACATATGGAGGAACGTAGTAATACACTGTTATTGATGATTTTGAACATTGAGGAGTGAAGCACTTCTTGGAGGACTTTGGCAGAAGGGTGAATGATGCATATGCAGCTGTCTGCTTTCCTCAGAGTGCTAAAGCATTAGTTTTAAATAATAAAATTTTAATCAGTATATATCTGTGTTTTGGAAAGCGTGTCTGGTACTGTGCTAGCTGAAGTTACCCGAGATCACCACCTTCTGTAAGCAACTACACAGGGAATGTGATCTTGTAGGAAAGATGCCTTTAGTCCATCACACAAAAACATAGCAAATCCCTGTGGCTGAGAGCTGAATCTTCACATATTTGAAACAGTAATAATATAGATTTTTAAGATCAAGAGTCTTTCCAAACTCTTGATCTGCTCTTGCAGTTGTTCTCAGTCTGCTTCTGCTCTGTGATTGAAGCAGATTTTCAGCTATGCTATACCCAAAAATAAATTCAATTTCCTGTTCAGCTTACATATTTGCACTTACAGACTTGCATTCAGCACTTCAAAAGAAGGGGACTTTTCAGTGTAAAAAATTTAAAAATACCTAATTTAACTATTTGTAACCAAAAGTCCCTTCAATATGCAACTTCCACCTTAGACGTGCCATCAGCAATGATTTAGGAGTCTGTATTCTGCAAATTTAATATATTTCAACAGATTAAAAAAAAAACTAAACAAACAAAGCTCAACAACCTCTAACTCATGTTATAATAGTTTAAAAGAGCATTAACTGAACCACCAGGGAAAATGAAAACCTATAATCAGACAGAGCCATTACTCTATATTATGTTCTGCAAGATTTAAATCTCAGCATTAAAAAAAAAAAAAAAGTAGATATTTTGTTGTTGTTGTTTTTCTTCCACACCCTGGACATATGGCACTTAAAACTGTGCACAGACCCTTTGTAAAAACAGTGTGAGTTAAGCACAGAGTATTGCCCAGACATGTAGCTTTAACTGTGAATTTCTTTGCTTCAGTACCAGAGGGTGAAAGTCAAATTTTAGGTGTTAACCAAACATAGGGTGTGTGTGGTTGTTTTGCCATCAATTTTCAACATGTGAAAAACTTGATGTCTCTTAAATAATTAACTGTTTTTAATAAGTGTCAGAACTGTCTCCTGGTTTCCATTTGTCCTTGTGGCTCAGGCAAAGCCCTGCTCTGGAGTTGTGTCTTGTGGCTGGCTCAGAGACGGGCACTCCCCCCGCCAAAACTTTTCAGTGACGACAAATCATAACCGGTTTGGAAATGAATCGATTCTCAAGGCCTCTTGCCAGAGGTCAAATCTGCAATTGCATGGAAATGTTAAGGTGCAATTGCTTCAGGCTTTAATGAACTCCAAAAAGAAATATGCAGGCCTGTAAAGCTCATCCATTAGATCCTGACCTACAAATGGCAAGGAATAACAGCAATGCAACCAAGAGGTGTGCTGACTAAGGGAATTACCTTGATACAATTAGTTTTACATGTTTTGGCATTTAATCGTGGTGTCTAGGTAAAAGGGAGAGCACATAGAAATTGAAAATTACGGTAAGAATAGTGTTTCCTGTGATGTGCAGATTTTCTCCTGCTCTCCCTTGCCCTTAGCAGCAGCAGAGACAGCTCTCCTCCAGTTTTGGGAGGGAAAAGGTGGCAGTTCTTGGCTGGTGCAGAGGGGCTGCACATCCCAAAAGGCAGCTCACTCTGATCCCAAAGACAGAGATGGGAAATCCCCTGGTCAAAGAAATGGGGACAGGGCACTGTTTCTTCTCAGAATTTCTGCCTTCCCAAGAACAGAGAAGATCAAAAATAGGAGTAATTTGAAGAGCTATTAATAAATTGCACAAACCAACCTGAGAACTAAAAGAAATCACACTCCAAAAGAATTAGTATATCTTCCTAAGAGGATGATGGAAGGAAAGTTTATTTTGTTTATGGTGTTGGTATTGCAGTGCAGAAATTATATTCATCCTTCTTTTCACAGTAAAAATTATCTACTTCACTAAGACCCCTGAGATTTTAATTTAAAAAGTTGTTACTAGGCATGGACCAGAGATAAACACCCCTGTCTGAGTACATGTTAAATGCTGGCAACTGGAGATGAGTGCTCCAAGTATCTCAGCTAAGCTCTCCCCTCTAATGAGACAAACTTCCCACAGTCCAGGAGAGCCAAAAAATCCAGCCCTGAACATGCTGCTCCACCTGACCTCAAGTTGTCAGGCTGGAAAGTGTCCACCTCCACCTCCATGCCGTTTTCTGAGGCTTGAGCCCTGATGTTGTGATGAAGAAACGCTGTGAAGGGACCTGGCATGTTTTGGTGCCAGGTACAAAACAAACAGGCAAAAAAAAAAAAAAAAAAAAAAACACAGTTCTAATTTGGCACAAACCTCCTAGCAACATAAATATTCAAAACCTGATTAACAAACTGGTCAGTTTAAAATGAAAGTAATGATCTTCCTTCGCCTTCCTGCTCCCATCAGGATGATCACAAAAGGTTATCTGTTTGAATAAATTAATTAGAATCATCGAGCTGGCTTATTTTCCCAGGGGAAGGTTTGGTTTTTGCAACCTAGTGACTTGGCCAGACAGGTGAGTGCAGGTCTCAGGGTCAGCTCTCAGACAAACAGAGACCCCCTGGCAGGGCCACACCAGCCAATGTTGGGCAAGTGGGTGCACAGGGAAAGGGATGAGACAGTTGTCACCTTGGCAGCCCCTGCACCTTTCATGGCCAAAAGTCTTCCCTCTGCAGCAGTTTGGGGGACATCGACTAGCCAGGAAACAAAACGAAGAGAGAAAAGGGTTTCTCGTATTTATGGAGAACTCTGCTTGGAGCCTGGGTACCACAGAAAGCAGTTTTGCTTCTATATAACTACAGTGTATTTTTTCCTCTTTTCTGCCTTGTTTTTTTTTTTGTTTTTTTTTTTTTTTCTCATTGAAGAGCCAGGTCATTGCTTCTGAACCTCTCTCTCAAGAACTGACACTTAAAGTGCAAATGAAGCTAATGACAAGAGACAATATTTTAATGTTAATTAGATATTTCATGTGTCTTAGTTCATCAGAGCAATATTGCTCTTTTATGTATTACATGAAAGCAGAGCTTTAGCTTGGAGGAAAACAGAGAACACAGTTGGCCATAGAAGTAGTATTCTCTGGTTTGTAATTATTAAAATTATTGTTACATTTAGGAAATCCAGGAAAGTTTGAAAGGAAGATACTTAATAATAATAATGGAGCTACTGTGCTATAGGAAGGCCTGGCAAAGGCTTTACATCTTTCTTTTTCCTCCTACATGAGCTGGCATTGTAAAAACTGTGCTTTCCCAAGCTCTTGAGAGGAGAGCAGATTTAGCTTTTCTGTTGGATTATATTCATATATAATGCAGATACCATGTCTCTTTTTACCTGGATTTCCCCCTGCTTCCCTTTCTGTGACATGTTACCTTTTTAATAGTTATGTTAGAGCACCAATGTGAGCTGCTAATGCTGTGCATCCTGGTGAAATGGCCTAATGATGATGTTCACCAGAACTAGGTACATAATGTACAATATTTTCTGCGAATGTTTGCATTCCTTGTGGCCTGGTTTCTGCTCCTTTTGCGTTCTTTCACTGGCTATTTGAGAAGTTGCATTTCACTGCCAGGAAGTATTTATACAAAGCAAATTTCAAAGTTGTGCACATATTTGAAGAAAATGAAATTTAAGGCCCTGTCACTGCAATGAGCTCCTTTCAGAGAGACCTCCTGCATGGACCCTGAATGCAGAAAATGCCTAGAGAAGGTCACTCCCTCAGAGCTGCAATCACCTCCCTCTAAGATGTCCGGGCTGTGGACACACACTAGTGCAGTCAATTTACAATGAGTTTTAAAGAGGTAAAAAACCCCACAAAAATCATATTATGATTTCCTGACCATTTGTGTTTCAGCTGGACTTGTTCTTGAGATCACTCTAGACAGAAGAAATGCATTAAAAATAATACTTGTAAGGAACTACAGGGAAATTCAAAGCAAATTTATTTATGTTCTGGAACAAGAAACATTTTTTTATTTAGGAGGTGGTGTAAGTGCCCACATCTAACAGGAACAGCAGTGTAAAAATGTAGTTAAGCCTTCTATTTTTGTCTATAGCTAGTATTAAAAAAAAAAAAAAGTGTGAAGTTTGTGGTTTCTTTATGTGTTGTAGAGAGCAAAGACACAACAGAGAGTGAATTCATTGAATAAAGGAGTATTGCAGATGATTTGCTTGACTTGGAACATCCTTGCCATTTTCATTTTCACAGTGCTTAGTTGCACTATTTTTTTTTCAACATTATGCATCCCAAAGGAGGATCAAATTTACATGTAAAACCAACTTTTGTGTAAAACACTGAAGTTCAGAGGGAGAGTTTTCTTAATGATGCTTACTCAAAACATCAGAGATGAGTATTTCACCTAAATGGGTGAAATAAGGAGCTCAGAGTCATGGGGGTTGTTTGCAAATCATTCCACGGAGGTTCAGGTTCCCATCAGACCGGGGAGCTCCCACTGGCCAGACTTGATTGTGCAGCACATCATCAGCCCATCCTCACTGGGGATCAATGGCAACACCAGCATCAGCTCCAAAACACCCCAGGTCTCATTCCTTCCCATCTCTTGATGTATGTTAGCATTGGAGATGACATGCCGAAAGGATGCCAGAAGGAGGATTTATTTTTTTAATGAGAGGAGAAAATAATTTCATAACCCAATATTAAACACATGCACACACATAAGATAGACATATGTGCTCACACACTCCAGCGACAGCAACCTTGGTCCTGTAACTGCTTACAGAAAGGAATAAAACTTGTGTGTTTGGGGTTCATTAATATACATTAACAATTGTAAATGTTCTGCCTGAATAAAAGCTGTTTGCTTTACTACTTCAGGGTTTCTGCCCTTTTGGGACATACAATGGGCAAATCGAATACACTGATAGAGGGTTATAAGTGCTGTAAGTTATATTTAACTAAAATAAACAGGCAGATACAGACACTTCTGCTCTGCTATAAAAAGATTGCATATGCTCAATGCAGGTTTTCTTAAGGTAAGGGACAGAGCTTAGGAAGCTCTAAGGCAGCTAGATTTGCCCATATGGGAAGGCGGTCTTTCACTGATGATTTTGCAGACAGAAATTGCCCATCTGCACTGTTTGCAGGTGTTTTGAATGATTATATTATTAGCTCTGTCTGTTCAACTTTGCTTTTTATGGTGGCTTTAGTATTGCAGTAAATAAAAATAAAAAAAAAAAAAAAAAGAAATATATAAGCAGCCATCTGGTTCCCAATTTTTGACTAGCGCTCTTTGTCAAGAAAGAAAAAAGAATTCTCAGATATTATTTCCTAGTTCTGAAACACTGGCAAATGAGGAGAACAAATCCCCAAATTCTGACCTGAATATAAAATGGGGACAGAATTTTTTGCTTTTTATTTATCTTGCTCTGATTAATTCATTTAAAAGCAATTGTCTTAGTTCTGTTCTCATTTACGCCTCTGTGAAGTCGGCAGAGTAGTTCTGGGTTTACACCACCCCTTTAGGAGCAGAATCTCCTCCTGATGAAATGGGGTGGGGGCGTGGGGGAAATTAAAGTGAAAACAATCACTGTGAAACCATTTTATATTTTTCTAAATGGGCAACAAAGACAGCTGGGAAGTGGTCCTTTGCTGCTAAATTTTTCAGGCAGGATTCACATTTCTCTCAGATGTTTTTGAAAAGGAATGACAAAACTTTGCAAGACCTTTAGAAACAAAGAACAAGCTCTTTGCTATCTCAGCAGTAAGTTCCAAATTCTTAGACTGCATTTAGGTTTCTCTGAGCATAATATTTGATTATTGGCAATATGTTTCCAGTTAAATATTTCATATAGTGCATAAAGGCCTCTTCTGCTCTCAAGCATTCTCTAGGTATTAGTGAAAACAGTGGATTTGTAGATTTATCTGGTGCCTGAATACCTTTTGATGCAAATTGTTTCAGAGCAGGATTGCAGCTTTTCATGGTCATTTAATGTTGCCTCTATATTCAAGAAATCAGAATGATGTATCTAATGTAGGTAGGCTGTCAGCAAATCTTCTCTGGAGAGATGGTGCCAATTGTCACAGATACGACTGAAATCCAAATATTCTCCAAGTCCACAAAGATCCACATGGACTTCTTTCTGTTCTCTGTGAGCAGCAGTGCCACACTCAGGACTCGTGCGAGATGAAAAGGTGTACAACGGGCTGCAAGGGCAGCTGGGAGGGGCTCAGCACCAGCATTTTCAGAATAAAACCAAATATGCAGCTATAACTGCATTCTCTGAGATCTATGACATATGAGGCATGTGCTTAACCTGCAATCGGAGATTGTGTTTATCTGCCTGCTCCTGGGCTACTTCTGCCTGAGGCTGAAGGCCTTTGGAAGGGCAACAGCCTGTAATGGATTGCAATATGTTCCAGGGACACCCCGAATTCAAAGAGAGTGAGGAGCGAGAGAACTGTGAAGATCAGGTATTGGGTGAACATGGCAATACTGATGGGCAGGAGTCCCTGGGTCTACTTGCCATTCAGGTGCACAGCCCTGATGTGATGGCACCACAGAGCTGCTGCTTATAGAAATGGTCAATCATAACAGGAACTTGGCATAACCATGTTGGCTTTAAGGGTGCTCATCATCATAGAATTTGCTTAAATATGCCCTTCCCCACCAATTGCCTTGCTAGTTTAGGAACTGCCTCATTTCTTTAGATCCTTTTGTCCTGTCTGAAGAATTAACCCTAACCTAGTCATCATTTCTGAGTCTGAGCAAAATATATACATGCTGATGGGGCATGGATATAGCACACAGCAGGGAACTGCTTGGGGTTTGCTTACTGAAGGTTTTATACATGCATGCTGTATTTCTGCTTGTTTTCCATCAGTCCAGCTACTAAACTAAACCCACACTCACATAGTTCATTAATCTTCTATGCATCTATGCCATTAATATTCTAGTAATCCAATCATTGTATCTTTAAATTAATAGAAGTCAGCATTCCTAAAAAGATTATACACTTCTACATCAGCCATGTGTCTAATAGTAACATGGATCCTAACTGTCCCTCATGATGAGTACACAGGTAATATAAGTATGGCTGGGATCTCACTTTAATCCTTAAGAGCACTCTTAATTCCCCAGGCACCAGTGCTAAGGCTGAGACATCATGTTTTCCAGCAGGCTTTGTAATCTGTGCACTGTTATGAGACTGTAGCAGCTGAATGGTGTTATCAGAAATGGGGAAAGCAAACAACTCTTAGCCAACTGTGCTCTGTTCTGGGAACGTCTCAGGGAGTTAAGAAAAGAAAATGCTTAAGGAAAGCATCCAGCTCCTCCTGTTCCTGTGATAGCTGCATGGAAGACAACCCCCAGCAAAACAAAACAAAACAAAAACCCACCACCACAGAAACCCAAACAGCTCCATTGATTTATTCTTAGCGGTCCACAGTCTGTAGCTGTGCCTAGAAGGCCATCTGGACACCTTCACTGAAGCAAGGATTTATTTTGTGTCATAAGATCAGCTCTCATTGAAGTGAGTTCACCAAGCAAAGGCATCAGAAGTTCAACACCTTTTGTTTGCCCTTCCAGTTTAATAATATGAGACTTATTGCCAGGTTGCCCAGGGAGGCTGTGAATGCTCCAGCCATGGCAGTGTTTAAAGCCAGGTTGGAGAAGGCCTTGAGCAACCTGGTCTAGTGGGAGGTCCCTGCCCATGGCAGAGGGCTTGGGACTAGATGAACTTTCACATCCCTTCCAACCCTTAACATTCTATGATTCTGTGATATCAGCCAGGCAGGTTTCTGTCACACATTCCAGTGTGCAGAGGAGATGCTGTTTTCAAAAGCAGAAAAAAAATAAAGTTTAGGATCTTGCTGGTGACAGTCTACTCTTTCTAATTTCAGTGCTGTTTGGCAGTTTCTGCTCTACTACATTTGTTTCTGGCATATAAACACGGCAGAGCAAAAGGCACAGGCATCTTTCAACAGTGAGGAACAGACCTGGACATCAAATCACCTCTTTGTGTTTCCCTCTGGCAACTATGACTAGGGTATGTTGTTAATTTTCCTAGCTATAAGTTATTCTAAGACTGGTGAAGAAGACTAGAAAAGCCTAGAAAAGTACTATTTTTTTTTATTATTTGTGGTCAGATTTGCTGAATGTTTTGAATTCCTCTGGGATTTTTCAGGGCAAAATTTTGTGACTGTATTTTGTGACTGTAGATCCACAAGAGATAGTTGTGAGATGTGAATTCCTGTCCTCGGGATCCTGTGATAAGCTCTTGTTGCAGATTTTCTCTCACTATTTTCATATCCTAGTTGATCGGTATAAAATGACTAAAACCTGAGAGATGGATTTATTTTTTAACTAATGCAAATAATCATGTTGGTTATAATTGTTATTAGGGCTCCTTTGGGATTCTGTTGTTACAAGCACTCAACCCTTTTGTCTCTCCTTTGGGTCTCCAGGCTATGTTGCAATTTATAAAGATACCAGACCTTAGGCTAAATCAATGTCCTTAGGGTTATGAGATGTTGCTAAATATCAAAACAAAATCCCAGTGTTCCAGTTCTTTAACTTCGCTATGTTTAATTAGCCATTCCAATTAACCTTCCCTTTGTGTTCCCTCATGTTTAAAGGGTTATATTAAAAGTACTGTAGAATTAAAGCCATTTAAAATATGCTGAGTATATTTCAAGGCATTCAGAAAGCCTCTTACATGAAGCTGTCCTCATTTCAGTTTCACTAATGACTGGTCACTGGGGGCATATTTTCAAACCTCTGCTCCTAGGTTGCAGAAATTGTAACAATATACCTACATGTGCATCCAGGTCACAGCATGCTCAAATGGGAAATCACTTCTGCAGGTCTCTCACTGCATTGCTATACATGCCTGTGGGCACAAAGGACATGTGAGGGAAGACATACGCATTCTTGCTCTGAGAATTTAGACACTGCCAAGCATTTAGTCAACCTTTTTTTGCTCAGAGGCCTGACAGAAAGACTAACACCGAATCAGTATTGCTGAATTCTGGTTTCTGAGGTGCTCCAGATAATTCCCAGACTTAGAAAAAACAGCAGTGTGAGAAATAAGGGAAAGGTCATGGGGAAACACTAAGCTTCTCATCCCAAGTAGTTCATAAAATCATATTCCTGTGTTCTTGTAGACAGAGGAAAAGTATCAACTAAAAACCTGTTCAAACAGTAAGTTACAAGAACAACAAATTACCAGCATTTTCTGTGGCCTGTGCACCCACCCACACCTCATGCCAGGGACCTGGTCTGTTCAGAGTGATGGGATAGGAGGGTCTCCAAAACAATTCCTGTAGTCTTTAGGAACCTATGCATTTGGAAATGTATGCTGAGAGCACTCAGTGAGGTAGGAGAATACTATTATACCCATTTTATTATGCCCAAGGGTGAGTACGATTTTTAGATTTATATTAGGCAGCTTTTCACTTATTATTCTCTGTGCCTAACTCTCTGGATGCATTTTATAAGTCATCAGGATTTAACTCATGGCTATGGATTTTGTTATGGGAGACCAGGTACCTAAAAAATCTCTAAACTTGTCCAGTGTCATTCTGCATGCCTGGTGGAAGAACTAGGAAAAAAATCCAGTCCATATATCTAATCCCTGACTCTTCCCCAGGCAACTTTCTCCAGCAGTTGTATTGAAAGATCATTTTAATTCATAGTTTTGTTTGTTGGAGGATATGAATTTCTCTGGGGTGAAATATGATGACAAAAACAGCATTTATTTTTCTATTTTCTGTATTTGGAAGGAGTTGGGATAATTCTAAGACCAGACTACAGTGTTATTTAAGTTAAATTTTTTCCCTCAAGGAATTTGTCTTTAGATCTTTTAGTCTTTATAGAGGATAGGGAGGAAAAACAAAGGGGATGTTTATTTTATTGACACTGTGATATTAGAGGCTTTCACTTAAGAAATCTGTTGGAGTCTGTCTTTGTTTTCTAAGACAAGATCAGTTAAAAATATATCAAGTTTTGTGTTAAATAGTTTGATGGCATAAATTCAATAAAGACATTGTCTAGTGTCCTCACTGTGTGAGTCGTATGAGATACAAAGGATGCTAAGAAAAGCAAAGATTCATTTCCCTTTCCTTCTTCCTCTCCTCTGCTTTTCATTGGCAATGGTAAAGTTCAACTGCAAGACATGTGATTGTAATATAATCAAATAACCTGCTGGTGTCTCATAAAGAAGTACTGGTTGTTTAAACGACTATTCATAAGAGACTTAGATGTTTCATAGCTGGTGATGGTTTAAGATTCAGATAACATCAAGTCAGTTGAAGTATGAGCTTCAGCTCCTTTGAAAATGCACAAAGAACAAAGCCAACAGCACTACTGATGACTGACTAGTTAGGGGAGAAGAAAACAACGAATATATTTAGGATTTTTATCAAGCCTGCAGAAGAATCTCAATGTAAGCAGCTCTATAGGCATGTGATAAGCATCACAGAAACTAGAGATAGTGAAAGCTGAAGAAAATGGGACATTTAGTATGTCTAGCTCCACAGTAACATAGTTTATATAGAGAAGAGAGATGGCTAAATATAAATCATTCTCTAACAATTCTTCAGGGCACATTGCTGGGAAATACTTGCTAACAATGTGATCAGTTTATTTTGTATATTGACTTTGAAACCCGTGCAGAGAAGGAGAGAGGTGCTACTCTACCCATGTGCTGAAGAACTACCAGTTCTGCCTGGCAGGGAGCAACCAACCTTGTGCCTTTTGCACAACCCTTCCTTAAGGATGCTTCCACAGCAGATGCCGAGGCTTGAGCTCACTCCAGGAGTAACTCTTTCATAGCGAGACATGCCTACAGTAGCACAGCTCTGCGGGGAAGCTCATGTTAGGGAACAAAAGCACTCTAGGAGAACTTAGATGTAGAGAAGTATTTTTTGAGATTCATTTATTAGCCACTGTATTGCTAATTGCTGATCCCCTGTTGAGCTAACCTCAAGTTCGATGGGAACAGTGTTTATGAACCTGGTACTTTAAAGAGGAAATTTGGGGTAAAACAAAAAGTATATGTAGCATTGATCTTTGAAGATGCATTGTTTTGCCTTATCAGCAAAGGTGCATTCAAAAATCAGGCAGTTGCCACTAAGACTGAGAAATAAAACAACAACAACAAAAAATCCCTCCCTTTGCTTCAGGCTTTTGGATGCACTGGATTAAGTTCACTGCTAATTAGACACAATTGTGAAGCACAATTATTTATGAACCTTCTATGGGCCGAATTCATGAAAGGAATAACGAGTATGTATTTCCCTTTTGTAGAATTTTAATGAAGAAATGGCATTACTATTCATTATTTATCCACTTTCAAATTGTAATGAATAGTTCTACTGGCAAACACCAAATTTCTGTATTTACAGAAAGGCAGAACAAGTGTAGATAATAACACAGTTCAGTATGTATGAAATTCCGTAATTCTATAAATATAGAAATAAAGAAATTATCACCACAACTATTCATTAAATTTTGAAAGTTGTAAATAATAAATAGGAATAACATTTATTCATTAAAATTCTCCAAACAGAGAATATCGAGTCTTTCTTAAATAAATGCAGCACAATATTTCTGAAAGAAAGCTGGGTTTTGATGATTTTAATTTTTTTTTCCTTTTGACATTGTTTCATATGCTGCCTTTATCCTAAATGCATTTTAAATAACTTTAACCCGTGTGTTTTCATGAAAAGTTGAAATAACACATTATGCTGCAAAACAAAGATGATTTAGGGAGCCTGTCTTCCCTGGCTGAACAAACACTTTAGCACCATTCTGGCCATGTGCCTCTTAAAGAAAACACATTTATGTCCACCTTCCTGCAAGGTATCAGTGGCATTCACGTGTGCTGGACCCCCATATGTGAAGATGAGGATAAAATGGGGCACTGCGATTGCTTAGCTCCCCAAACAGCCCAGTTGGATTGCAGAGCCTTCAGCACCCAATTTCCATGTGAATTTTGCAGTGAGATGACTCAGCGAGTGGAAACCAAAGCTCAGCAGCAGCAGCAATGGCAGGACTCAGCACAGAAAGCATTGGAGTGCTCAGTAGCACAGGCAGGACTGCATGGGTTGCCTCTGATGGTTTTTAAGCTAAGAAGTGCCAATATATGAACAAAAATCCAAATAAAGGTTTTCCTATAATTTGGTTTAATACAGCTGGGAACTGAGCCCAATGTCTCTCCCCCGGCCAGTGTCACTCCTGTCCTCCAGCCATGGCTTTCCCAGTTTCTCCAGCAGAGCCTTGTTGTCCTCTGCTTGTGGGGCCATGAAATCAGTGCTGAAGGTTGAATTCATGTAACTTAAGAAATGTCTTCCCTTAAAAATACACCTAAAACTTAATTATGTATTGTATTAATTAATCTTCAGAGAGCTCAAACTTCAATACTATTTTAATTCCTTATACAGTAATTAAACTCTTTGAATCTAATAAGAACATAGAGATTGACTTTTTAAACTTCAGTGGAGTCCAGGATATTAGAAAAAAATCTTGCAGATGAGTTAATTATGGACTTCAATACTTAGTATTTTGGCCCAGTGTAGGCAAATATCAAGGGCTGGACAGGTGGTTCTTCAAGTTTAGGGCACCTCTCACACTGCTCACCAAGAACAACTCTGCTATTAAAATTTTATTTCCAAGTAAAGAAATACCTTTTCTTTTTACAAATAAGAATCTGAGGTCCTGATAAATCTTACCAAGTTTAACCATAGGATCACAGTCTGGTTTGGATTGGAAGGGACCATAAAGATCATCTCATTCCAACTCCCTGGCCTGGGCAGGGACACCTTCCTTTAATCAGGTTGCTCAAAGCCCCATTTACAGAGAGATCTGTTCACATGATGAGATGTTTCTTTGTCATGATAATATAAATAATATTTAACATTCTAAATATTCTAGAATGTTTAGAATAACATTCTAAATAACATAATTTAGAATTGAATAATATGGACGTACGTCTATATGAGTGTAGCTCACCCCAGTCACTTCCAAGAATGACAGCAGAAAAAACAGTCCAGAAAAACACAGAACTGGTCACAGGGTGCTTCTCTTTTAATGCTGTGTCTCTAAAACTTGGTTTATCTTGAAGGAAGAAATTCAGTGAGCAAATACACTACTTAAAATCATTTTCACTAGGATTAAGTGTAGTGCTTGAGTCCTTTGAGACAATGAGGCATTACCATTATTTCAAAGAAAATTCTTTGCCTTTTCAGGAAGTTATGTCCTGGCATATATTAGGTGCAGTGTGGGTTGAAAACCTATTCTGGAAAGCAGCAGGAGGAGTTAAAGTTGGCATGGAAATGGTGGGTTTTCCCCTGGTAGGGGACACGAGAGCACTGGGGGAACATCATGGTGCCCTTCCCAGCAAGCAGCAGGGCAAGTGCCAGCACAGCAAAGGCTCTGCTGTGGTTGTACCCAAATGCTTTCTGGTTTGTGTCCTGCCTCTGTGTAATGTGGAGAGGAAAAGCCAAAGGCTGGTGGGCTGGGCAGGAGGCTGCAGGGCTCACCAAGCCACAGTAGCCTCAGGACTCTCAGCAGCTCAGGGTCTTGAGCAGCTCAAACCAGGACTCCTCGTTAGATGGAAACTGCATCTGCATCTTTCACACAGCATTTCAAGGATCTCCACGTGGTTTTCAATGGCTGAACCAGGACTTATAACCCCAAGTAATCCTGGCCTCCCTCCATAAGGGCTCAGTTACAGATGATGGCATGCAGCCCTTGCCATCAGATTAGCTTAAAAACATATGTTTGGCTCTGGTGTTTTGGATCTTTCTTCAGCAAGCTGCTTTGCCTTGCTTTTCAAGTTTGCTTTCTTGTATGTAACATTTACATCACGATCAAAAAAACAATTTTACACATAATAAAGTTTAACTATGAGATATTTTTCATTTCAAAACTAAATAACAGACATTTAAGAGAATATTCACTTTTTTTAATGACACACATGATAGTATTTTAAAACACCAAATGACATCCACCGTAAATTTTTTGATCTTCCTCTAGCAAATCCTCAATGACCAAGGTTTGCCCATATTTTTGTTCATTTTTTTTCTTAAGATGTTTTACTGCTTTTGGTAGAACTAACATCTGCTTCTCCAGGGGCTCCCCTATTTATGACAATTGGATATGTTTTTGAAAATTCTTTGAATTAAACTTAGCCTGCTCAGAAGTGTTTCCACAGGAGCTGACTGTACATACAGAGTTTTCACTGATGACATTTGACAGAGCTGTTAATCCCTCTTGACTCTGACGTATGATACCACATTACAGGAGCTGGAGCGATCCAGTGATATACACACATGCAAAATAACATTTACCTATTAGTTACTGTTTGTTCTGTTCAAAAGCAAAGTCCCTGGAACAAGCTGTTTCATCCACAAAGAAGGAAGGAGGTGATTTTCCCCATTAATATTGCTCCTCAGCCTACTTCTGGCACGGCCACGGCACCTTCCCCTGGCACAGGGTGGCTGGCAGTGACGAGAGAGGAGGTCCCGCTGCCCTGTGCTGGTCCAACGCAGCCCCTCCAGCAGCAGCCACTTTGCTTCTCCCATTCAAACAAGCAAATTTTGCCAGGACTTCTGTTTCAGCCTTCTGCAGAATGAAATACAAGAGGATAACTGTGAAAAGAAAAACATTTTTGTCAGCTGAGTCTCAGCTATCACATCAACAGCCATATTCTTGTGTGTAAATGATCTTTAAAACAAACAAACAAAAACACAAAAAAACCCCCAACCAACCAACCAACCAACCAACCAAACCCATTAAAAAAACCAAACCAAACAAAAAACCCACTCCAAAGTGCAAGAATCTTTTGGGATTGTTGCTGATGAAATCTTTTGCTTTCTCTAATGAGTGATAGTCCTTAGAGATTTGCCATGAATTGTAAGAAAAGCAAGGTGTTGCAATGTAATGCAACATTATGATTTAAATGGGATATTATCTGATTATCATTTCTCTTAAGTGCTGAATTTGAAGAATCTTTTTCAGCACACTCTTACGAAGGAAAAAAAAAGACCCTCTAAAAAAGAGAAGTGATACTTCTGCATTGAAGTGATATCTGTGCACTTCATAAATTTGATTGCAAATACAATACTAAGTATGACACTCTTTATGTTGGAAATAGAAAAATAAATATTTTCAGTTGTTTTCAATTCTCTAAATCAAAATACTAAGTGGAATCTTCCTCAGTAGCCTTTCTGGTCTTTTTACACATATTTGAATTTTTGCATTTTGGTCAGAATGAAATATCTGTGACAACATTAAAAAGAAAAAAAATCTTCTTTTGATGAAGTAAACTCATTTAAAGTTGTATGACTTGAATGAACATGGACAATAGGAGACTTCTTTAACTAAAGAAAGATGTATTGATTCCTGAATATGCAATGTTTTTGACTTTGTCTGGAAAGGCATTTCCTTGGTCATGAGTACCAGGTCCTTTCACTGATTACATATTATGCCTTCTTCTCTTCCATACATCTAATTATTTCTACAATTAAAATAGATTGCGTGATCTTTCATCTAAATCTTTCTCTTTAAGAAAAAGAGAATTTAAAACTTAATTTATGAACTCTGATCTTATTAACCTTTCATTTGATTTGCTTCTGGGCCTTGATCTTGTAAACAGGCTATTATACTTTCTGCTGTTTTATTCAGTATGTGCTATTTCAAGACACTCCAAAAACTAAAGTTCACCTGTACAACCTACGCTAAACCTTTTCTCTCTTCTGTTTTTTTGTTTAGTGTTCTGAGTCTCACAGTTTGCCTCAAACCTTAAGAAAAAAGAATTATTAAACAGTTTACATTAATAATTAAGAACTTTGTTGTCTTCTGCCAGTGGTTTTTCAAGCAATCCCTTTCTGTCCAAAGCACGCAGTTATTCTCACTTTCACCTCCTCCTGAAGGAATTTGTGCTCTCCATTCCTGTTGCTGTTTCTTCAGACGCACTTTGTTTATTTCCTTTGTCTCAGCTGCTTCTATCAGCCCAGATTGTCTTTATTTCCTTTTTCTTCTCCCCTCTGTCTTGATTTCTTTCCCTCTTCTATAGACATCAGGACCTTAGCTTCCAAAAATTAGGCAAACTGCTTCTTTTCCTTCGAAGTTTTCACCTCCTTATTTATTCATCTTGGTTTATGAATGCTCTGCCCTCTATTTTTCATTCCTTTTATTGCAGTCTTGCATCTTCTTCCTTATTCTTAAATTTTTGGAATCCTACCTTGTTCTCCAGCTCAGATCTTATTATGACCCTGGGTTTCCTCTCCTCTGAAATGCCACCTCTGCCTGTGGCTGCCGATGGGCACTTCTGCTTCCATTCTCTTGCTGGTTCTCAGGGTGAGGGAAGGTGTTTCTCAAGGATGCACAGCTACATCTCTCAGGAGCAAGAGCTGCACCAGTTTAGATTGGTTCCCTTCTCATTGATCTCATCCTACCCTTGAATTTCAGATGGGGCCAAGTTCCTTCCTCTGGGCATTAGAGACCCACAGCCTGGACATGGTTTGGTGCTGTGAGGCAACACCACCTAGTTGCCCAACCTTGTCCCAATGTGCCCAACCATGTGTTCTCTGAAGCTCAAGGACTATTGGGACTAGCTCAGCTAATGCTCAGTGGGCACCCTAAATTATCTGCTATTTGCATCCTTTACCTTATTTGTTTGGAGCCTTTTCCCTAGAAGTCTGGACACTGGTTTCTTTTGCTGGGAGAAAGCAAGTAGCATTACTGAGTTTGCTGAAGGCCATGGGATTTTGTGGAGGTCAAAGATGGGGAGCTGGTTATTTCCAAAAGAAGTTCAAGACTGTTTTAAAACAAAACAAAACAAAACAAAACAAAACAAAACAAAACAAAACAAAACAAAACAAAACAAAACAAAACAAAACAAAACAAAACAAAACTGTTCTGTATTTAAGATCAGATTTTTGTAATTTCTCTGCTTAAAAAGCTTGTTTTGTTTAACTTAACATGCAAAGGAAGAGTGAAGAGATAGTAGATTAGGTTTTAATATTTATTTTTAAATAAATACCACAAGGTAGACTCAAATAAAATCAGAGGTTTGACTTCAGAACTAGTAAGAAGGCAAAAGGAAAAAGGGGTTGGGATTTTTTCAAGAAGAAACAACTAACAGTCCAAACTACAGTTCACTTCAATAATGAGAGCTTTAGGGGAAGTCCAGGCAAGAGAATTAGTTTGGTTTGACTCTACGGTGACTGAATTCACTATTAGCAGTTCAGATTTTACCCTGGTCTTAGTCTTGCCAAGTTATAAGGATAAAGAGCCCATGCTCCAATATGTGCAAAGGGCTGGAAAGATGGTGAGAAGTGCTTTTAATTCTCTCTGTGTAATATTGTAAGGCTGGAGTTCTGCAGAATGTGGTAAAATTGCATTGAAAATACAAAATCAAATATATATGCAGGAGACAAAGCCATGCTGGATTGCAGAATTTTTCCACTTTTGATTCATTTAAAATATGTAACCAAGAAAGGTGATTAATACAATGAAGAAACACTTCTTTTCCTCTTGTATTTTTTCTTTGTTTTCTTTCTTTTTTTCTGTTACTATCTTTTCCTAGTTGCTAGCTATAAATTCTTTTCTACTTATCCCTTTATACAAACCAACCTGCCCAAATAGGGTTGGTTTGGGGTTCAGTATTTATCTTTCATGAATCATCATTTTATTAGCATGCTGCAAATTTTAGTACTTTGGGTTTTGTTTTATTTCCAATGGCTGTGTATGGTCTTTTCACACAGTTTTGGTTGCAGCAGTGAAAATCCAGAATAACCAGTGCATGAGAGAGTGGCCTGACACACACACAGAGACACAGGCATACACAAGTGTATGGGTGTAACTTTAGCAGAGCAGGGTGCCACCCATATTTCTTGTACAGAGGAAACAGAAGTTAATTTGTAGGTTGGTGAGAGAGAGCTTGTGACACTGCACTCCATTTCACATCAAGAGACATTAACTTGAAATTACTGTTTCCAAGGGAAACACTTATGACTCAAAGCATTAATTTGCATTAGCCCACGATAAGGCTAGCCTGTAAATTGAGTTATTGAAAATAATTCACAACCATAGCACCAAGGAAGGAACTAACTAGGAATGTTGTTCTGTAAACATAAGCTGATTTTTTTTTTCCAGGTAGTTAAAATACTAAAGGTGTGCAAAATGTAATCAATTTAGTTTTTTAGTAAAGTCATTCTTTAACAAATTGTCACTATGGAAGTAATCAGTTTGGATAAATTTGTGTTGACTGAGTTTTATCTCCTCACTTTTTAGTTTCATGTGAACAGCCTATTAAAACCCATGGTTTGGGACAAGCTCTACATTTTTCTCTTATAGTTGTGAGGACAATGGTCATTCTTTACAAATTTAGTTCAAGGTAATATGATGTTCTACCCAATCTGGCAGAAAGATTTATAACTTAGCAACTGGGGGCTAAAATTCTGTGTTGTAAGCAAGTCTGGTCTCAGGCAAATTTCACCTCTTTTGAACATCATAAAGTTTATTTAGAAAAATCTCCATAAAAGATTCTCTTTACCCTTTGTGTGCTCTTACAATAACCACTCAGAGTGAGTTAATAATCAGCAGTATTCATTACTGACATTTAAACCAGCAAAATTATTCAAAATACTTTCTGAATACCAGCTGCATATGTACCACCACTGTTTTAAATGTGGGTCAGTCAACATTTCCCAAGTAAATATAGTCAAGCAGGACCAGTTTTTTCAATTTTCACTCAGTGTTTCTATCCTCACCCAATGTCATAGCTTTGTTACAGGAAAGGAAATTCTTGCAAAATTTCTTGTCTCTATTAGAGCTGATCTTTCTTTTCAGAAGCAACCCAGACTAGTAAGCTAGAGGGGAGGTGCAGGTGCACCTGCCTGCCAGGTAGGCATGCCCCATCTCTGCATATACATAGGGAAAGGGCACACAGATTGTCTTTTGGCCCTCTCCAAACACCCTTCGAATTTATTAGACCCAAAGTTACTCTGGAAAAGGAGAGAGAAAAATAGTGGACTAATTTTCCAGATTAAGAATCTTTAAATCCACAGGCTCTCTTGTATTACATCACCATCTGCACCTATGTTTGTACTGTAGCAGAAAACCTTTTGCTTGCCTTCCTTACTCTTTAATTCAAACTGAACAACAAACTTCCAAACCCAGTATCTCAGCCGTGGCACAGTGCGGCATTGATGAGTTTGTCCAAAAGACAGCCTAGAAGGATACTGATACACCAGTACAGGAAGTTGTTTCCTCTTCCCCGGGGTACTGTGGTGCTCAGGGAAGTGAAGGTTCCCCTTTTGGGCTGGAGGGAATGAAGCAAACCTTGAGCCACTCCAGCAGATAAAGGATCAATGCATGTCTGACACAGGCATGGCTTTTTTAGGTTAGACACAGGATGTCTGGTTTTCCACTTGCACACCCATATGGTAAATAATATGATGTCTGTAAAAGGCAGGTGACAACGCTGCACATGTAGGCAAAGAGCATTAATAAAGGCACAGGCTCAAGTCCTGTTGTTTCCCACACAGGCTGTGTGTTTTCCATGGAGCATCTCCCTGCAGTGCCTTACCCTGCCTTCTCACATCCCCTATTCCAGCTGCCTGCCATGCCCGACAGGGCACCCCGCCGTGTATCTCTCAATTGCTTCTCATGAGTAAGGACATTATTTTTGATCCAAACTAATATGTAATTATCTATTTCAGAATGTTTTATTAGGAATTAGGACCCTTTTTATATTTTAACCAAACATATTCATTTCACAGCATGTTAAAAATCATTTTCTCTCTTCTAACTGTGTTTATCCTTTCTCCATAATATTTCACAGCTGAAGTCCTTTTCTAAGAGAGCTTGAAAAATATTATCTGGTTATATATTTTTTTTTAAATTGAGCATATATGGACAAAATCTCCCTCTCCTTTCTTGTCCTTAGCATTTTAAAATGTACCTGTGTTCAAATATTAAGAAATAAAACAAATATAAATTATGCATTTTCCAAGTTAATTTAAAATGCATTATGCACTGCTTTGTTCTCTGGAATTAGTATTATTAAGGGGACAGATCTGTATGGATTAATTTTGAGTCAGTTTATTCACTTCTTTGTAATTCAGTGGCAAGAATTTCTGTCCCCAGGCATCAAATTAAAATTTTTACTGTAAGTAACACATACACAATATAGACCTTTTTGTATTTTTTCTTTGTTTTTCTATCAGACAACGTATTTACATATTGTATTATTTCACAAAACCACCTCTTTCAAAGTAAACAAAACTTCCCCCCTTCTTGACAATTATTTTAATGTTCCCATTGTCATTGTACTCAACAGGAACCTGATTCTAGTTTCAAGGGTTTTTTTCCTTTTCCATCAATAATCCCATAAAATTTAGCTGTGTCTTCCCTGAGATCTATCACAAACTGAATAATCATCTAACATCTCTTTCCTTCCAAATATTTTTGGTGGTGTTTGAGCTGCTGCTTCACGATTATTTTTAAAAAGAAAAAAAAAAAAAACCAAGTTATTCAATAATCCTTTTAAAATAATGTTTTATTGCAATTATTCTTTGCACTTACATGTTTTAAATCTTTATTTTTCCCTAAACTGAGCAAGAAAATAGAGTCTGCTTTCTTAATTAGTCTTCTTTAAACAAAATATCCTTTCATATGCACTAATAAAGACTAAGGATCATTTCTCTCTTGTTTAAATAACTGCTTGCTGTAGTATAAAATTGTAAGAGACATGATGCAGATCAAGATGCTGGCTTGAAGTGGAGAAGAGGAACAAGCAGTGCAATAATAAGCAGATTTTAATGATTTACTATAAATCAGCATTTTTGCCCTGTCAGTGAGATTGAAGAGGCAGACAGCTCCTCACATGTCTGCCTAGCAAATGTCTTCCTGATGAATCATGTGCTCTGAATCACTGATCACAACATTCAAACAGCACATCCAAATAATGAGGAAAACATATACACAGCCTTCTTACAGCTAGTCTAAAACTGCAGGAATATGTGTTTTTAGTGGTGTGGTAGTTAAACCCCCACATTGATACTGTGTCTGTTCAGCAGAGGGTAATATAAGGTTAACTATTGATGCCCTAGCTTTGCTTCTACTTGTTAAATCAACAGGGGAAATCTAATCTTTACATACTCTGCAGGAAAAAGAAGGCAAAAGTGGATAAAAATGTATATTTTTAAATATTTTTCTACAGAGAAATGTGTCAGCAACTAATTGAGAGAAACATTACTGCAATTAACTACAACACTACCGAGGCTATTGTTTTATGTGCAGGGCAGTCCAGATGACCATTGTTAGTAATTTCAGTCGGTCACTAAGGTAATAGTCGTTATAAAACGTTAGGCATTGCACGCCCTAATATACATCGATCCTCCTCGTGCTCCTGCCAATGGTTTCAGGTAACCAAATAATTGTCATCAAAATCTCCTGCAATGAGGCGTCTCCCTGACCCAAATTTTCCACAGCAACATGCACGGGTTTTTAAGGATGGCTTGGATACAGTGAAGAGTTCATGGAGGTGAATGGGATGAGATGCAGCCCCAGCATCTCTGGGAGAATTAAGGAATGAACTGCAGCATGGGATCTTGTCTCAGCCTTCCCAAGCAATACTTCCATGAGCAGTGGTGGGAGTTAAAAGCATTAGACAAAATCACCCCGAGTAAACACAGGAGCTGACTCACCTCTCCCGCTTGGGTTCAAGAAGGCTGATGATGTCCCCACTAGCAGTAGTTGTGGCAACTGCTGTCCCCACTGGCAGGAGATGCTCTGGCGAAGGCTCTCACAGCAGCTGAGGGAGGGAAGGGCCTTTTGCAGGTCAGTCCATAAGGTCTCGTCCTGCAGCTCACTGACTTGGCTGTTGGTGGATAAAATAAGGACTTCAACTTCCTGCAGTCTCTGTCCTTTAACCTTTTATTAACATCATCATTTACTCAGAAAACAGTTATGAAAGAAATAATTTTGTATTAGTAAGACCCTTGAATTTAGAGACTTGAAACCAAATTATTCAAAGTTTGGCTGTGGCGATCCTTTGAAAGATGGTAGCTTGTCATACTACACTGTAAACTGTAACTTTTGCATTTATTACTCATTTTCTGCACTGGTTTAAATGCACTGTGTACATTTACTATAAAATATGTTGGCACCATTTACGTACATAGTATTTGAAGTTCAAGCCATCCTTGTGTAGACTTAGTAAAAGGTTTCTTCTGATGATCCTGCAGATGAGCTGGCACTAGAAATCCACTGATGTTTTTTTTCTCCATGTCCGTGTATCCTGCCATCCATTTGATGCAGAATCACAGTATGTGTTTCTGCAAGAAGCCGCTGTCCATTGTTTGAAGACATGAAATTCAAAGTCCTCTTCTTTTCCGGTTTGCACTCAAGGGAAAATAATAATAATGGGCTTTTAAAACAATAAAATATCAATGTATTTTAAACATGACCATGTCAGGCTCAAAAATGTTTTTCAAAAGCATATCCATTTGTTTAATTTGAATAAGAACATACTTAATTTCATGGTCATTTGGTTAAAGCAGTTATTTTTATTAATGTGTTATTGAGCTAGAGGCTGAGGGCACTGGTCAGTTTGCTACAGTATAACTCACTCGCTCGGAGAATGAAGTCTTGCAGTACAAAGGGGAAAACTCATATGTGCTATTTAGGCATCACAATGGTATATTTGATCTGTGTTATTATTTTATTCAAAGTAAGGAAGGGAAAAAAACAAACGCTCAGACTGCTGATTTCTGCAGAAAAAATCTGCAAATGAACTGTTCTATTAGCACAAATGTACAAAAGTCTTTAGAACCTCTCTCTTCAAAAGCATAATTAGGTATTTATTTCAGACATACTAACATCTTTGCAGTAGCTAATAAGATGCAGCCCATTTGAATATTAATATAATAAATGATTAAATTAAACAGCAAGATTCAGACTCAGAAATAGCCTTTATAGGTCCCAGGGGGTCACTAAAACTGTATTCCATTTCTTCCTACAGTTAACATAGTACAAGGGACATGAATGCGTAAAGCAATATTTGTCTTATGAAACATGGAGTTTTATATTGTGCTATTCAGTTTTATTACTCCACAGTTTGAAGCTGAGGTCTGTGATGAAGTCACCATGCTGGGACCCAACAGCAACTCTTCCTGTTTCAGTGCTTTTTGGCATCAAAGTGACGCATCGTTGCTTTGGCAGAGGCAAACCTCATGGCAGGCTACATATAAATAGGTTAACAATGTTGGCGTGTGATAAACTAATATCAACATTCACACGAAAAAGTAGCTGTAAAGTAAATGGCTGAGGAATTTTTCATTTGTACATTATTATGTATTTATTATTAATAATATGTACCCAATAATGTGCAGAATTAATATCAACTGCTCGAGGATGATAGGTTAGGCTTATTTTTCCCCCCTGTACACCAGATAAAAGAAAAATAGGCAAAGTAGGCAATTATAATTGGCCATTATTCCAATAAAGGTGTTTCCCTTCTCAAATTAGTCCATGAAAACTGCACACTATCCAAATCCCATGAACCTGAGAGGTGTTAATAAACATCTGGTCATGTTTTTTGCTTAATTAGCAATCCTTAGTTTGGACTGAAGTCTGTTTATGTAAAACAAAACACACATACACACACACACACAACACACACACACACACACATTCTCTCTTGCTCCCCCCTCATAACAATAACAAAAAAAGAGGTTTTTGTTTTGTGAGCCACAGTCCAAACCAGCTTCTTGTAAGTGCTTGGTGGGAGAATTGGATTTTTAAGTCTTATCATTTGTCAACACAGCAGAATAAAATGAAAGCTATTTGGATTTGTCTGTTTCTGTTCATTTTACCAGACTAATGTCACCTCAATCAGCCCTACAAAATCCTGGTATTTTATTGGAAACTAAATTACCATTTTTAAATGCAAAAAGAAATTGCGTACTTACTACAGGTTACTGAAAAATGCCATTTTATTATTCTTAGCATCCAAAATCTTACAGCACCATCTCTCTAAGGAGCAGCATTGGCAGGGAGGTAATGGATAAACATGCAACTGTGCTTGCAAGACTATACTGTCTAAATTAGATAAAAGAAAAGTAGGAAGAAAACTCCAAGATAAGTGGTACAAAGTAAATCAAAACAAATCATCTTACCAAACTTTATTCGCATCTGATACCATTTTTAGAAATTAAGGTCAGTTTTGTGGAACTAATAGGGAGTTACACCTATATATCTTGGGCACCATGACAATGCTTGAGAGGAAGATTTATACACTATGGTTGCAGATGCAGAAGAAAGATATGAGAGATCAAATGGAAGTGCATGATAACAAATGAAAAATGGTTCCCACAGCCCATAAATTAATTGAGAAAAGAAGGTTGTCATTATTTGAACATGCTTTAAAATAAGGTATGGGGTCCAGATGGCAGAGAATAGATAGGCCAACAAAGTTTGAGTAATTGATGACTTAAAAATAAAACAAGATCTTAAAGAAATGAATCACGTTGGGAGAGTTAGAGGAGGAATATTAGATGAAAAAGCACAAAAACTCCTCGAAACTTCAGGGCAAAAATCAAAGTATAGGAAAACAGACACATTTTTTCATGAAGGATCTAAATAAATGTAAGTAATAAATATTTCAGGCAGCAATTGTATCCCCATTAAGGACACTTTTCTATTGTCGTTTCATTAACCTATTCAGCTTTGTTTTCAGGATTTTATTTCTCCTTTTTTGTGGCCTAAGTTTTTTTAGGAATGAACCGAAAGTAATTAGCAAAGACTGTGCTATAAAAATCACAATTACCATTTCTGCTCCCAACACTGTCGTTAGCTCATGAGGTCACTGCAGAGAGCCCTCTGGTAAACAGTGACATGCTTCCAGAGCTTATTGTCTGCATTTACAGTACCCCATACCAAGCAACACAGTCTGTGCTGGTTAAACCTAAACCCTTCCTCACCTCACTTGCGGGTTAGTGGGGTCAGGCAGGTCAGGGAGGAAGTGACAACACTCACATGGGTCTTATTCCACAGGGCTTTCTTTTCTTTAGCCTTCCTTCTCCTTTCTCCATTCTTAATCTTTGGTCCCATGCTGAAGGGGTGGGAGCACATTCCATTAGGCAGTACATCAATATTATGGAATGCCAGGTAATAAATAAATAAACTACTTACAATTTTATTATTTTTGCCTTTGAAATGTCACCTATCTCTTCACAGAGGTGGTGTCAATATCTGTATGGGGGCAGGTGAGTGTGCCTGCAAAGAGGTGTGTGCGTGTATGTGTTCACATATGTATCTGCACTTTGTGTGTCAGTATGCATGTGTGCGTTTTCCATATTTATCGCTTTTCAGTACATTAGAGCATTTAGTACTTTGGAAGGCACTCATCCAAGCAGAGCTCCATGTAAATGCACAGTGTACAAGCCAAGAAAGAACGGCTCCAGGCTGATAGAAACCTCAGAAGTATGTTAAATCATAGTATTCAACTGTTCCTCATTAGAACACTCCTCATTTCTTTTTTTTTTTCCCCTCCACTTAAATAAAAAATAATTTTTCCTCAAAGCCACTTACTTCGATGCTGCACTCTAGGAGCATATTATGAATATTCAGATTGGAAATAGTACACCATCTAATAATGTGGAACACAAAGAAACCCTGAAATATATTCAGCCTCTTATTTACATTGTTATGAGAGATATTGCATTATCAAACAAAGGCTCTGTTCCACACTGTATCTGTTACCCCTTGCATTAGGCTCCTTGGGAACTTATTATTGATGACAAAAATGCATCTAATGAGAGGCTGCAGAGTTGCTAAATGTATAGGTAAGCTCTATTGCCTATAAGAAAGATAGCCCTAAAGGAAAAAACATCAAAGCCTGAGAGCTGATTTGTTCAGAAGTGCAACTGAGATGGGAAGAAAAGCAAACTTGGGGACCTTCCCATCATCTCATACAATGATGTCATTAAGGTACATTAATCTCAAGGAAGATATATACAGGGAAACTGAAACGTGACCCTCAGTGGGGGAGGCAAGCAGAAAGGCTTGAAAATATTCAGAAGGCAGAAATAGAAGGCAACAAACATTTCAAGGGAAGGATAGTTGCCAGCAGGATTGATTTGAATACTCAAACTGGTGATTTATTTTTCATGCTTCTCATAAAAAGAAGAGATGCTTTCTTTCCCCTCCTCTCCCCCTCGCTCGTTCCCAGGCGGGAGGAAGGATGGGATGAGGCTCTCTGTGCCCATTGAGCAATGGCTGCCCTTTCACAGGCACCACAAATGAATGCAGAATGGTGGATAGGCCAATTCAAACACTTTACCAGGAGTATATAAAAAAATGGGATAATCCACATTCTTTGCATTTATAACAGAAGAAAGGGAAAAAGGACAATTTCATTAAAAGTGCAGCCTCTGTAAAGAGAATGTTAAATAGTTTCATACCCCAAACCCAAACTGCTTTGAATGCAAGTCCTGCTTTGCCCTTAACTGAAATGAATTTTCACAAATCCCGCTGTACATAGAGAAGGAAAATGAAAGACAAAATATTTACTCATGGACTCAATAGTCCCCTTTTTAAGAGGGAGTGGGTTAACTATTGATTTTTTAACAATATAAATTTAGCATATTTCACATGATCCATTACATTCCTTAGAACCATTAAGATGCAGTTTACATGATTTATTCAGAATAAGGTCCACTTTTAGCTATATTTAAGTCTCCTATTTGTTATTTAACATGTGTTTAATGTTTTCTGTCCCTGCTGTGCACAGCTGCAAGCTGCTATTTTTTGGCAATTTTTGTGACTGTGAAGTGATTTGTGTCTTTGAATCTCACCTTTCTATTCTATGGCCTGCTGTTTTGATTTTTTTCTAAACTTTAAGAAATAAGTTACACTGTGTTATGACCTTTACTTCACTTCATGGAAGTAAACAAGAAGTCTAAAACTGCCATTAAAAAATCATGGCAGGTATCCTTATGGGTTAGCTACAAGGACACATATGTAATTGATTTAGCATTTTGTGACACTGTAATTCAAAGCAGTTTAAGGAAAACCCTCTAAAAATCCAGTAATGACATAGAAACTACTAATTGAGTGCTGGCAAACACTTCACTCACCACTTAAGAGTCTAGGCATATAAATCCTCCATAGCATGGAATCTTCCATATTGTACAACTTCTTTAAGACTTTTTCATCTGCTCTCAATTAGAGAAATCTGACCAGAAAAATAGTTGTTATTTTTGTACAATATATTTAAAATATCCTACTTATTTTTACAGCCATAAAGCAAACAGAACATTATGTTGAAGTGCATGAGATAGATACAAACGATTGTGGGGAATTTTGTAGCAAAAGAACTGTCACAGAATAAGGACCTTGGTATTTCAATTGGTTTCCCAGGCACAAAACTTTTGAAAAGCAATAGTAATGAATGATGGCAAAGCACGACAGCTAAAGCAGTGTAATTGTCTTCTTTTTTTTTTCTTCCTTTTTTTTTATTAAATGGGACTTTCCAAAACATGGCTATGAGCAATTGTGAAAGTTTGCTGAAACGCAGTGAATTCATCTCCAGTCACACTAATCCTGTGCCATGGCTACAAACCCCCAGCCCATGCAGGGACCCCCATACCTGCATTCTGCAGCCAACCCAGACCCTGCTGGTGCCTGCCCAGCTCAGCATGCCTATTGCCCCTGGGGGTCCCAGGTATGGTGCAGATCTTGACCTCAATCAGCTCCAAGCCCAGCAGACACGACCGCCTGGCCCTTTCCCCACAGAGCTAGAGCTGCTCCAGATGGGACCCCCTTGGCAGTATATCAGTGTAGGAATAAGAAGCACCACAAAAGGACTTAAATGCTCAATATTCACCTGTCTGTCCCAAACTCATTGGTGAGGGGCTCCTACAAAAACACACACCCACTTATTGCTTTCCATGTGGAGCTCAGCACATCTGCAAGAGAGAGGGAGCCTCCCTGCTGTCCCACAATTCTTCATCCCCTCTTTTTTACTTTGGCCACCTTTTGGTTTCAAGGAAATGAATCAGTATCTTTCTTGCAAATTAGAATCTACATATAATTCATGTGCAATGTTCATATAATGATCTAAAGAGGCAGTTAGCAGTGCACAGTGCATATGCTGGTAGATATTCCTTTTTTATGTGGAATAAAATGGGAGTACTTCGCGGTGTGCTGAAATTTCAGAAATGTTTGCTGGTGAGTTGCACTCTTATTTGGAACGTTCATGTTCCACATCACCAGTAAATACAAGGAAAGTGAAACACTGTTGGGTGTACTGGGGGTATTTGTTGTTGCTTTTTATGATATCTTGGGATAAATTCAATGTCCATCAAATTGCTACTTTAATTGACAGAACATTTTCCCTTAACAATTTGAAGCAAATATAGTGGGTAAAAATTCCTGTATCAATTTGAATACATTTACCTGTAAGTGGCAAACTTAGTAACTTCATTTATCTGATTTTAATGAAAATGGAAAATGCACTGCTATATGACTTTAAAAAAAATAAAATATAAGTTATTACTGTTTGATATATGTTCCCCATCCTTTTATAGGATCTATAAGAGAAAACCATGTTGAAACAGTTTAATGCAATGCCTTTAACTTATCTAAACCACATTCAACGACTGTACTGGGAAAATTGAATCTTTTCCTCACAATCTTAGTGACATGAAAAATATATAATACGGTAAATGATTAATGCAGTTATAAACTATACCTGAGATAAGATTTAAGTATTCATATTTCTATCATGTTAATACAACACGATAAACCCATGAAGCAAACTTGACCATAGCATTTGTTATTCTGTCCAGTGTTCAATTATTCTTTGTCCAAATACAATTTAGGAGCCTGCTGGAATACATTCTCTGGGTACAAAGCATTATGTGCTACAGTGAGATAATCAAAGCAGTGGTCAGCAACTGTAGACCTCGATCCAGTACATGCAGAGCTGCAAAATAAAAAGGAGCCCAGAACATAACCACATGCAGGTTTTTTATTTTGGTTGTCCAGGATATGTCATTTACACATAAAAGCCTTATTTTTTCCTTTTTTTCTCTAAAATTTCACTCAAAGCTTCATATTTTTAGGTAAACCTAAGCTGATGTAATCACAGATGTGCTTAGCAACTACAAGGCAATTTCAAACCACGCTGCTTTAATAACTAACCTCTTCTAATTTCTGCAGCAAGGATCAACATGGGAAACACATGGATACAAGTCTGAATGATACCAAGAGAAAAAATCAGCCCACACTGATGACTGTTTTGGTGCTTTGATGGGCATTTTATTACAAGGATCTTGTGCCTCCATGTAAATAATAACCAATTGTCCTGCAGACAGGCAGTATTCCTAGCAGGAAAGCAAAAAGCTGTGAGACAGGGTGGGAAATCTGTGGATCTGCCTTGGCCAGCAGCATTGCAGCAGGTTACCTCCACTTGCCCTTTTCCAAACTGAGTACAAAACCTCATCTTCAAAGGTGCATTTATACCCTTGAATTAAAAGTGAGATAATTTCGAAATTAGATCAGATACTGAATAAAGTGAGGAAGGTGTTTTACAAGTTTAGCACAGCTTTGTGCAAGGGGTTGGAGTAGGCGGTATTGAGAGGTCCCAGGCAACCTAAATTATTCCAGAATTCAATAACTGCAGCCCATGGGTTTTAAAGTACTTTCAGCTCTGAACCTTTGTCTCAGAACTCCAGTCATCGCTGTGTATGGACAGCCCGAATGTACCTCATGCTGTGATGACCCATTTTAACCAACTATGGGTGACTGGAGTGTCCTCAGGGCCAGCTGAATATTCCTTTGAACTCTCTGAAAGGTTGGTGGTTTCTGAGCTGGAATTGGTAGTAAAATCTAGATGCTTCTTTAAAAGTTACTCAGAAAATAATGCTGAAGACGAGCAGGATTTAACAATGATCTTTTTTTTTTCTTGGTTAAAGCTTTCATTGTAAAATGAAATTGTAAAGAGTTTTGCTGTTTTATTTGCCCCCCAACTCAACTGTCAACTGAAGAGCTTTTGATGAAAACACATTTTTGAAATGAGTATAGAAGCCAGCTGGGACAGCCAGGCAAGGCTCTTTGCTAGGCTAATCTGTCACTGCTAAGGTTTGGATGGGGAAGGATTCAGGATGATCTGAGGTTTGCCTAGCTTTCAGAATGGTAGGTAAGCTTAATAGCCACATTTTAAATAATACTGCTAGACTACATCACACTGCAAATATGCCTTGTAATCAAAAGGAAAAAAAAAACCAAGGAGCTGACAGAATATAATACACCTCCCTGCGTGGAGTTACTTTATTTTCCCAAAAGGAGATACAAGCTCTTCTTTCATTAAATAAGCCTTAAGAACACAAACAGCATAAAAAATTATAATGAGGAATTAAATACTTCCCATAACTTGTTTAAAATTTGAGTACGCTGTAATAATTCTTTATTTCCATGACATTAAGTTTATGGGCTCTTTTCACTATTTGATCAGAACTTCGGCATATAATAGTTATCAGCATTTCAAACAAGAAATCACACATACATATACATACCAGGATACTCACTGTTGCAGTGGTAATAATGGTAATGGGACATTTTTACTTAACAATAAAAAAATTACATGATTATTGAAAGAGCGACAGGACAAAAGAACATTTTGCACCAGAGCAGTTCAGGTTGGACATCAGGAGGAATTTATTCATGGAAAAGGTGTTTAAGCTTTGGAACAGGCTGCCCAGGGAGGTGGTGGAATCACTATCCCTGGAGGAATTCAAGAAACAACTGGACAATGGTACTCAGTGCTCAGTCTAGTTGACAAGGTAAGGATTGGTTAAAGATTGGACTAAATTATCTTGGAGGCTTTTTCCAACCTAAATTATTTTGTGATTCTAAACTGGTGAGCCCCAGCAGACAGACACCATTATTGCTCTGATAAAACACAGTGCCACATGCAGCTGTTTAATTAGGTATTGATATCAGCATTTGCTTCTATGGACACTGATAATAACCCCATTTGCATTTTCGTGTATGTACTTTCATGTATATATGTAAATCTGACCTGCAATAAATATTTAATTTCTTTTATGCATTCCTAATTTACTTTAATGCCTGTTACCAAACTTCTAGAAACACAAATGGCTTCTTTTTGCGAGCAAGATATGTCAAGTGTAGCACATTTACATTTCTCAGGTTTTCTAGCTACTCTTAGTGAGGCAAACTTTTGCACAGAGACTTAACAATCTCACAGCAATCTTAGAACCATTTCAAAACATGCCTATGGTTATCCTATTATCATACAAGCTTGCAATGACAAAATTATCTGAGTGTAAGTCTGCAGTGACCCTCTGGAAGGCAATATCATTCTAATGTGAGTTTATATGAGTAAAATGAATTCAGCAAAAACACACACCGTGTTTGAATTTCGGTGTAGAGCCCTGATGAAATGATAAAATCAAGTTCACCGTTATGCTAAATTATGAGATGCAAGCATAGGATGTGAAGAGCTACAATCAGAAGACTTGTAGCAAGAGCGATGTAAAATACAAAGGGGTTCAAGTAGGTCCAGAATGAAAGTCTAACCAGTTTGCAGAAAAAAATCTCAACAGACTTGTTCAGGTGTGATCTGTCTGGAAGGGTGCAGCAATAACACCAGAACCTGCCCAGAAGGCCAGGGACCAACCCAGAAATAGAGCCCAACACTTCTGCTCTGCTACCAGTTGTGTCACCTCCCACCCATCGGCACCTTCCTCATCATCTGCAAATCCTAAACCACTTTAAACCTTCCACCAACACATTCATGATTACTCTTTATCATGCCTTCTAACACTCAAAAGGGCAATGCAAAATCAGCACTGAATTAATTGATTTATTACTTAAAAGAGAGGAGATGAATACTTGAGCAACTCCCAGAAAGAGTCATGCACTCTTTGGATCTTGCCTCATCCTGCATGAGCAGAGCAGACCCAAAGTCTGGGATCCCATTTGGTGACTTTGAGCAAGGATGCAGCAATCTTTCCTCATGGACACAGATATGTTCCCCTATGCCTGATTTGGATTTTTATCTAGCTTAACACTGTTATCTTTGCTCCCCCAGCACACATTACATCATCTGGGGCACCTGGGCACTGCTGAGGTGAAAGGCTGAGGGGAGACCACCAGCCAGCACCCCCGGGGAGCCACCTCAGCTTCTGGAGGCTCCTTGTGCAGGAAACACAAGTACATGGTGCAATATTTTGGCCAGTGATGGGTGGAATCATTCTCAGCCAGCAATAAATATATAAAGTCAGGTATTGAGCCTGCACTAGTCACTAAGCTACATCCTTTTTTATAATCAGTGGAGACTATAAATCCCATTCATTTGACCAATGCTAAGACTCTGTCTTAGCAGAAACTGCCCTGTTTCACTCCACTGACTTTAAAGGGTAACTAGCTCAGACTTAATTGTCTAACTTTTAGACATCAAAGTCAAGGAAGATTAATATTATCTACCCAATATTCCATGGATGTCAAGCTGAAATGAGCAAAAAAAATAAGGAGAGACTAGTCAAACTATTTCCCCTTTTGATAATTAGGAACTGCAAGATGTTTACTTACCGAATATGCCTTTCAGAAATAACTTCAATAAATCTGTGAAGCTGTCAACTATTGCAGATGTTTTGTATCTACATCTGTAGGGATTTCATAACACTTATTAAAAACTTTCATACATCTAGCTTGGGAAAGCCCTTCTGGATGAAAAGATGGATAGCCAGGGATAGCCTCTTCTTCTCAAGCCTTCTGAATACTTTTGGGTTAGAAAGTATGTTTTAATGCTTTGAACCTGATCTGCCTATGTAGTCTTGAAGTAAACAGAAGGGAGTGTCCATAAACCCTACTGCTATAATTATCTGGCATCAGTGGTCATATCTGGGATGAACCACTTGAAGTCCCTCACAACCTGTCTTACAGGTAACAGCTGTCTGAAAGACTCTGGGAGAGTTCCCTGAGTGTCATTAGACCCTTATGAGGGAAAGATGAATTGGATATATTCAAGGAGAGTGGCTTGAGACCTGACAGATGCAAGTTTGTTAAGAACAGGCCAAACACCCAGTTTCTTGCATCCCAGTGATTTTCCCAGCCAACCAACACAGGGCAGTAAGAGAAAATCAAGGAAAGCTTTCCTATGTTATGGCTTTTGCAAGTGTCTCAAAGTGATTGACAGTGTTCATATTCTCATTATGGCATCTGCAGATAATGAGGTACCGAGGCACAGGAATATCCACTGCTTGAGCATGCCAGGAATATTATCACTGACGTTTGAGCAAAAACATTGCAATTCCACACAATACCTCTACATCTTCGAAACGTCAAAACACAGCCAGATGCTGGAGCCATGGCTGCTGAAATCACATGGGTTAGCTGGTATATCTTAAGAATTATTATAGATGTAAGATACCCATTTAGCCACTCAGGGTTGTGGGGTTTAGTTCTGTAGCTAACAGTAGGCTCCCCCAGAATTTAAAGACTCTCTCCCTCTTTTCCTTCAGCAATCTTCATAATTTTCTATAAATAAGGATCAAAAACTTTCAAGAGCTGTGAGAAAGATTTTTCTGAGTCAAGGAGGGAGCCTCATATTTCTAAGCTAAATGGCAGCTAAAACAACTTGCTCAAGGGAATGCGGCAGATAATGTGCAGCCTCAGACAGCTGAGATGGTCCTGCAACTGATGGTTCAGGGTTAACTCTGCCATCAACCTACTAGAGTGTGACCTTTGGCATGTTACTTCGCCACAACATCACTCTCCTGGCACTGGTGCACATCATCTGGCGAGTTCCCTGGCTCTGACCCAAGTGTTCTTCACCCTGAGTTGGAGATGGAAGGGAAGGACAGGCAGACAGAATAATCACACACAAGTGCACGTGCCCACAACTGAGCTGCAGGATGTGTCTATAGGTCCAGCTTCTAAACACACTAAGTTGTAGAACAAGTCTTGAAATCTGGAAATTAGGCAGAGAAATTCCTTTAAAATTCGGTTCCTGGAAGGTGTAGAGGTCACATCCAGGAAATTCAGTGCTGTCAGCATCAACAAGGTTGCTGCAGCTGTGCTGGGCAGAGCACAGGGCACTGAGTGAGCAAGCAGCTCCACCCTGCCTTAGGGAAAATGCTCTGAATGCATAACAGAACAATGATGGAAACACGCACCTTCTTTGCTCCTGTCCTCCCTCTCTTGGCAGCGGACTGTAGGGGAGGAGAGGGAACTGCCAGCACCTACTGCTCCCTCACCCCTGAGCTGTGTGAGATGCTGATGCTGGGATTTCTGCCTCAACCAACTACACCTTCCCCATTGTCACTGTTTTTATTGCCTTGGCAGGATCCTCATGACTTTTTCTTGGTTTTGAACACAGGCCTGGCATAGGTGGCCTTAGGAGGGGAAGCAAGCACTATTTCCTTAGGAGGAACAGCTGTCCTCAGCCTGAAAAAAAGCAAGCAGGTCTTCACACATACAACAGGAAGAAAGGATGTCTCAACATATCTTTGTAATGTCTTTGGATGTTACAGCTGCCTTTTTCCCCAACCGCGCTTCTGCTTGTTTGACCCTTGTCCCAGCTAAAAGCACAAAACATGTTAGGTGCAAACTAATATTCTCAGTCCTGCTGCTGCAATAGCCAGTGATCCACAACAGCCTTGTAGTCATGCATCCTGTGTGGGGACATGTGTGAGCAAACACAGGGAGATTTGCAGAGGGCCTTCATTCAAAACTAGACAGCTATGCATAGGGTCAATATACAGCACTCAGTGCTAAGCCTTTCTTCTAGAGAAATTATTTCTCCAGACGGATATCAAAACTTCAGTCAAATGCTCTGTAGAGACGAAATGCTTAGAAAGGATAACTGTGGCTAAAGAGAAGTCAGTAAAAGAGATGAGACTGTTCTCTGCTCCTTTGAGTCACCGCCCCTACAGCAGGTGTACTGAAATCAAAATGTACACCAGTACATTCATTGGATTAGGGTTTGTACTCATTCAAAAGACTTTTTTCTAAAAAGTCCATTAAAAAAACTCTAAACCTTTCCTAGATAACAATCCAACACAATCTCACAAAAATAGGTTATTAAATCCCCATAATATTGCATGCCAATAAGCATTTTTTGTGCCAAAAATCTGAAAAAAAACCATAAATCACAGAGTGTCTTAGATGAAAATTATAGAAGGATTTATAATGTTTAGGAAAACAAAGCAATGTGCTCTGGCAGGTCAGATAACACCCTGTATTTTGCTAAATACCAAATCAACCTTTTTTAATTAGAGCAGGAGAAAGGTCTGATGGTTGAAACATGAGAAGTTTCAGTTCACTGTGTCACTCCACTGCAGCTTCCAAGTGTGACTTTGGTCATACCACTGACTCTCTGTTTCCCATCTGCAAACTGGAAAGGTGACTCCCTCCTGGCCCAGCTGCTCTAATGAGGCAGCAGCACTGCTCCTACTCAAAGCATGAATGTTGGTGAGGTCTCCATGTCTGGCTGTAACACAGGCAATAACTGATCAAATCAAGGAGTCATTTTTCCAGAATTGTGGGATAATTCAGTCTAGAAAACAAAAATACCAGAAGCCTTAATCAATTAAATTTCTAGCACCAACCTGGAAACATACTATACTTCTCTTAGAACTGGTCTACCTTATGAAAATAATAAATCCCACATTGTGATGAGGGCTTTCTTCTTTTTCTCCATGTGCTTAGAGAATTTTTACACATTGCCATCAAGCACCACACTAAATGTTGAGCCCTTTCTTCAGGTCGTAGCTAAAAGGGAAGAAAATAATGATGTCTCCTAATGACAGCTGTAGAAGTGTTTTGTGGGAATGAAAAAGCTTTCTGGAAAACCCCGTGTACAAAATGCTTGACCCAGTTGTCATCACTTCTGCCTGGCCCAGCCAATACCTCCTGCACCAGGAGCCCGCTCCTGTGCTGGCGGATGCAAAGGCAGAGTGGGACAGGCAGTGAGAGAGAGCAGGGCAGCTGCAAACGAAAATCACCCTGGGGAGGGTTACAACTAGATAAAGTTTTCAACAATAAGATTCCAGAGACTGCTGACTGGAGAAAAGCTCAATATTTTAGTCTCAGTACAAATTTGCTTCAATCTTATACAACTCCCATGCAGCAGCATCCACAGCTGCATGCTGTAAACAACAAACAAATCTATTTCCATCAGCCCTGCTGATGCTATGAGAAAAGTGCCTGAGCATAAGACATGCACAGATGTAGAGTCTCACCTGAGCCTAGTGCTGCCCTCCATTTGGCCCCTCTAACTTAATATCGTTGTTACAAAGCTATTGGTCTCCTGGTAGCGAGCTGGCTCAATGCAGAGCCTCTTCTTCCAGCTAATCTGACAACTCCGATCCAAGAAGCATCAAGGGCCCAATTAAGAAGACACATCTTATCAAGGAGCTTATTTTGCATAACAGAATACAAATGACGAATAAAAATTTAATGTTTAATAACTTAGTACAAAGAGGGCTGTTGATATAGAATGCCTGGAATTTTTATGGCGGCTGTCAGACTTGTGATAAAACTGTTATATAGGAACACTTGGCAAAAAACAGCGTAGAATTTTTCAGTAATGGTGTGTGCATGATATTGCATTAATTCTTGATAGGAAAGTAACTGTAAGCCTGGGAATCAGCCAGTTTGAGTTTCACTGTAAGATGATTTTTTTTCTTTTGAAGGACATCTAAATACATTTTAATGAAGAGTTAGCTGAAAGGATAGTCAGTACTTCATAAATGCATTTGTGTGTTTGCTGAAGTCCAGAAATTATAGGCAAATCATAATCCCTCTTGGTTCAGCATAACTTTGTCAGATTCAGTAATGTGGCTGCAGTTTTCAGTACCCATCACTAATGGATGGAAGGCAGTAAGCTTTAAGAGGAAGGAGAGGTTATCTGTAAGGCTTTGCCCTTGCTGAATAGGGGCATTTCTTCGATTTACTTGCACCGTATGGAGAAGTTGAACACTGATGTAGCTCTTTTCTGACTTTGAAGATCATAATCTGGAGGAAAGGTTGACTTGCCTTTGTTCCTATACTTGCAATTTATACATTAGAAGTCCTTCATGCTAATGAAAAAAAAAAAAAAGTGCTTTATGTTCTGATACAAAAATTAGTTCTTCAAACAGCAGGTCTGTGTTGTACAATCAAAAAAGTTATTGCAACCTCTGTAATACCGTGTTCTGTAAATACATCAATACCAATCAGGAAAAAGAGGATGTTCAGATATTCTTTTAACCATTTTCAGAAAACTGATGCACTTGCACAGATTTGAAATCCTTGCATCGTAGTCTGATGAATGTGCCATATACCTTCAGCCTTTCAATATTAAAAAAATCTAAATATCTTAGTGTAGCAATTAAGTCATCTTTACCAGTACACTTAAAATAAAGTGTCCATTAAATAATGCTAAACTAATGCTGAATAAGGCTGGAACTCTTCTAGAAGTACATATCACATCTATATAAACTCTAAATGAATTTCTTATTCATTCGATTCTATTGTATTAGTGTTATTGCAATGAATACTAAATGAATTCCTAATGATTGGATACTTAAAATAAAGTGTTACCCCTTTACAAGAGTCATCAAACTTTAAGGACAAATTGAGATTAAAAAAAAATAAAATATGTACTGATGGGAAAAAAAGGTTGAACTGTATAGTTCAGAATACTGAAAGGTATAATTTATCTGATGATGCTAATATTCAGATGCGGTCTTATATTAGAATTAATACTACAGGGGTGGACCCTTATATAGAGGATTTGTTGCAGAAATAAAATCTATCAGTAACAGTTTCATTGTTCCATCATTACAAACTCATTTGGTATTCACTGTAATAGCACTGATCGTAATGAATTTGTTTGATATTCATGTGGCTCTCACACGCATTAACATAGGCTTTCTGTTGTAATTCAAGATCCAACAAGCATTAGTAAATGCAGACTTTGGATTAAGCATGGGGCAGTATTCTGCAACTGGAGTTTCCTTTCAGCTTATAAACAGTTAAAGGACATTTTTTTCTGTCTAATTCCTGGGTCTTTTTTTTTCCTCTCTAATACATCATTTTTTTAATCTGGAAGGCTTCTTGAAAGATCCCACACTGCCTTTTCATATGAACATAGGTGTGTGCCATCTTCTATCTCAGGCAACAAGCCAGGAGGCCAGAATTTTATCACCCAGGCACATTACCTCATTATCCCCTTGGCAATAGTGGCTTTGGCACAGCCTGGAGCTGGCAAGGTACTAAGGGAGCAAGAAATCCTGACTCCTAGTATTAAATGGAATTTTTTTGTGTCTGCTTTAGCTTCGGAAATGCCAATACTTCCATAGTATTGGATAATATTTATTTGGCCAAATGAACTCCTGCTCTTGCAGTATCTTCCTCAGAGGAAATAACTCCGCGGCAAAAAGCAGGGCAAATCGTTGGAAAGTTTTCATAAAGGAGGGAGCTCAGCCAGGTTTTCAGCAGGTTTGACTCACTGGAAATTTTTTGGGCATTCCTCAGGCAAAGCTTGACTAATGCAGGCTCTGGTGTGATTCAGCCCCAGCCAGGGTGTTAGACTCGGTTTCCCCATTGTGCCTCATGGTAATTATTCCTATTATATCTTCAAGAGATTATAGATGAGCGATAGATGAACTGCAATGACTATTAACAAGAATTATAGCAATCTTTATGCATAAGTGTTCAAAACACCAGGGGCCACATGCTCAGGTAATACACATAGAGTTAGATCATGTAATCAATTCGATTGCAGTAATTGGTAACATGAAATTACAGAGTCAGGTGACCCGCTGCTGCTTATCAGCACTGCTTGCTGCAACCAAAAGTGTTTACAAAATACTGGCCCCATTTTGCTTCAGTGTCTCACAAAGGAGGCTTTCCTTTGGTTTTCTTGATTGCTTTACACAACAAATCTCTTTCTCCTCACAACAGCCTCCAACTAAAAGGCTGAATCTCAGCCCTCCTTGGTGCATGGGGCTCCTTTTCCTCTCCATGGTGCATTGGAGGTGTGTGGAGATTAGGAAGGATCCAGATAGACTCACTGGTTCCCAGAAATCTGACAGGAGAATGACATACCTGTCTCAAATATATCCTGCAAGGTTGACCTTGGGAATTGGGGAAGGTCATGTCCTCACCTACTCTCTTTTAGAAGCAGAGGTGGATCTGGAGGAGGCTCCTTGCCCCACTCTTCTCTTTAGCCAGACATCAGCAGGGCCTGCTTCTGTCCGACACAGAACTGGAGCAGATGTTTGGGATGGCTGTGCCAGATGCCCAAAGTGGGTTCAGTAGAGCTGAAGGTGGGAGTGCAATTAGTAAAATGAGTGCACAAATGGCGGGTTTGGATTATCAATGCCTGGTAGCAGGACACAGCCTTCCCTGGCTGTGCAAAGGTGAAGGCACAGGGGGCGAGGAGAAGCAGCCCTTCTCCAGGTGGGAAAGAATAGAAAATAAGGAAGGCCTGCCCTGAGGAAATTGTTGGAGGAGGTCTCCAGCCTTGTTATTTCAAAAGCAGATCCCCAACGATGGACTGCTCTGGCCAGTAATGGCTGTGAGGGGACCTCAGCCCCTACCACTTAGCTTCCTTCTTGACTTGCAGACAGGGCAGAAATTGTCAGAGCTCTTGGAGGCCCTGATAGATGTAAACTCTGTTTAATTAATCTGATTTATGGTATAATTGCACCACTGTGCTTGAGGGTTTAAGGGAATTCCATTTCCAGGGTATCTTCCTAAAAGGGATTTCAGGTAAAACTTTGTCAGGGGTGAGAGTATTGCCCTGGCCAGAGCAAGAGACGTGTCTGCAAATGATATACCATCCTGCAAAGCAGCCATCTAACTGCAGACTCATTCACCATTTGAGCAAAGATATTTAGGTGTATAATTTTTCCTCTTCTACCTACAAATGTAGTTTTACACAGACAAACTTGAGGCTCAGCTGCACTAGAAAATGCCCATGTTTGGGTCTTTTTGTACAAAGGTTCTGTTTAGGAAAGAGAGCTGTCTCATAGGACTATGGCAAAACACGTATTTTTCTATTATTTACTTATTTGCCTCACTGAAAAACATCTCCTTTGTTTCTTTCTGAGCTAAAACTAAGGGACATGACTTTTTTTTCCTTGAGCTCCTAAGGAAAATATGTTTTCTGGTTTCTTAGTGTAAAATATACTCAAATAGTTGATATATTTGAATTTATGTTCTGTAGTATAGAAACACAGAAATGATGCAAGTAACAAGCTCCTTTATGCCATGTGTCATGACCAAACACAAAGTTTGGCTGCATTTAATGGAAAAAATGGTGGGGAGTGTTCCCTGGCCACCACAGAATACCTGTGATAATGTACTTGCATCACTTCACAGTTAAACTAAAGCAAACGTATGTCATTGCAGCGTGTGCCGTAACACCTGGGCACAATAGAATGAATTCATGGACTGTGCACCCATAAATCTTCATTTCCTAGTTTTGTGGGTTTGTCAGGCCTTTAAAGTTATTTAACACGCTTTTTGCAGTGATAGATAGGTACTGAGAGTGTTATAAATACTAACTTGTGTCTGAAAGTTAGGCTGTGAAGCTATCACCCAGGCTTATGGTGTCTGTGATTTTATATCCAGCTAACAAGTCACTTTCATGGGTTGGGACATCATCTGGAGTCTATGAATGTGTAAGAACCAGCAGTTACTGTATATATGTTAGGTGCTGTTTGATTCATATATACAACATTTCTTTTAGGAAAAGAAAAAACATAGTAAGAGTGTTCCTTGCTTTAGTTTTAAAAAATAAAGACCATAGACCTTAGTAGTGTCTGGCCTATCAGGAATTCGTAATGAAAATGAATGTTCTTTTTTTCTTTAAAAGGGTCTCAAGTTAAATGATACTGACGCTTTCAATTTTTAACATCATAATCAATAAAGGCTGCTTATGCACACTTTGCAAAACCATCAGTTTAGAAGTTTGAAAAAAAAAATCTGCATATGGCTGCAGCTTGCTGACTGCAAAGCTCTAGCACTAAATCTTCTGAGTTAAAGTTTTACTGGTGTGTTATGAGTAAAAATGCCTTGTCAGCCATCTGCCAGTTTTTCTCCTAACATCCATATTTTCAACCCTTGCTAAACATTGGGAGCATTTGGCCACAAGAGGCCAGCTCTACAATTAAACAGCCGAGTTCTGCAGCAGAAGCAAGGGCATGTCAAAATAGAACTGTCTGTTATTAATTTTAAAAGTCCATAAAGGAAAGCTATGACCCTGTCAGGGTGATGGACTGGTAGTTAAATGTATTATAAACTGTTAACTCTCAGAGATACAAAAGAAAAGGAAAAGAAAAACAATGCAGCAGTGTCAAAAGCTTCAATAAATGCTAATCATGGCAGATTAATCAGCCTCTAATTCCACTGATCCAAAAAGGTTAGAGTGTCAATTGTGTAAAATTAGCTCTTTCTCATGTGTCCCTTTGCATTTGGAGAATCTGTCTGTTCATTTGCATCTTTTGCCAATGTTTACGAAGAATTCAGTTCATTAGCTCTTAAACATAAAATCAGGCACTGGAAGGGGGATTCATTGCCTTTTTCTGCTTAAAGTAGTACTTAAAGCAAATAGCATTGCTACAGTGTACATTTATAGATTCTATCAAGCAGCATTAATTACTGTATATCTCATATCCAGAAACCTTCTTTTCATAGCAAAGGTTTCATGTGAAGTGTTCTCTTTAGTCTTTTAAGGAGGGCTTTTTTGATGGCTTAAGATAAAATGTTTAATCATAAACTTGAAATGAGACGAATGGCAAACTGGAGCTGCTAGACCTTAGTAAAGTAAATGCTACAAAGGGCTCCCAGAAGTATGTGCACTATCTGCTTGGGGAAATACCTGCTTTAACCTGCGTTTGAAAATCCTGCAGCTTGCCAAAGAGAATGGCAGTTCAAATGAACGACTATGCAGAACACAAGAAAGCCTGAGGAGAGATTGCCTAATGGCAAATAAAGCAGGAGATGAGAAGATGTATTAGCTGGTGCTGTTTGAAGTGTTCTAAGTGAACTCGAGACCAGACAGGACTCACCTGCTTTCCTTACAAAGCCGGCGTCCAGACAGGATTCATTCATCTTCTGATGATGTTTGACTGCTGGACTGAGTTTTGAGGACTCACACAGCCATGACTCAAGTTACTTGGGGAGTGCCTCAGAGCCAAGAAATGCAAGAATAGAGACCCTAATTTCATAACATACATGAAACCTTTATTGATCACGGCCTCCCCTTTTAGGGAAATGTGTATAGTCAGCTGAGAGGAACCTCGAAGGCATACATCTACACATGTGGAATGCATCACACATGTGCTCTCCCATTGCTTATTTTGCCTGCACTGCCTCCATTGGGATGAAATGTGTTCCTTATTTCTCATTCTTCTGGAGAAAAGAAAAAAAAATTTCTTCCCCACACCATGTGATTTAACTGAAATCTGGGAATTTCCCATCCATTTGATTCCCCACACTTCCGGGATGCACGCTCATGTTCAGTTCTCAACCAGAACCTTACCTGAAAGCCACTTTTCCAGACATGGACAGGAGTAGGAGGGAGATCTGTTCCTCAGCTGTCATTCTGGGCTGGCCTCCTTCGGTGGGTCAGAGCTTCCTCCTCAGGGGAGCACCCAGAGAAGGTCTCCATGTCATCTGCACAAAGAAGAGAAGAAGCAAAGGGCTGTTTCTATCACCTTTCCATGGGAATGGGTCCCTGACTGTGAAACCCCACAACTGTGGATTGACACCCATCTCTGCACTAAGTGCAAGGCTCTGCCTTTGGCTTGGTCCTCAGTGACAGAAACAAATAGCAATGTGCTATTTGCTACCAAAAAGTTTCAAAGGAAAACACTCCCTCAGCAGATGTGTTGGGGATGAGGATAGGAGAACAAACAGGAGTTGCATGTTTGCCCTGTTCCTCCATGGTCTACTGAAAGGAGCTGAGCTGCACAGGAAGAGCCTTTGCAAGGAGCGCAGTTACATGAGGGGCCGTGGGGTATCACAACCTGACACTGTCACAGGGGCTCAGGCATATCGAGCATCTCTCTTGCCTTGAATAGCACTGCTTTGTTTAGCCTGACAAAAAGCTGGGCAGGCTTTACAGGCTCAGCCAATTCTCTGGGTTGTGGCAAGTCTTGGAGCATTTATCCTATAAAGAAATACGGTAAAGTACCTGTATGAAGAATCACATCACCATAGGCAAGGGAGGACTGTTTCCATTAAACAACCCAGTTTGTTTAAGGGAAATTTGGGTGTCTGTGCCTCAGTGCACTGTTTAAGTGCAGGTTTTTGTCAAAGGCTCTTTATTGGGGCTTCCTATATTTGCTTCTGTTGGTTCCAAGCTAAAATCCCATATATTCTCAAGAAAGACCCTTGATTTGAGGTAAGTTTTACTTTTGGACACACTCAGTCCAGCGAAATAAAACTTTGTGAGAGAGACCTTTCCTGGAAGAGAAAATACAGATATGTTCCCAAAAGTAAGAAAAGGACTGCATGATTCTGATTTAAAAAAATAAAAAAATCCTTGAGGAATCTAGTTTAAAATATGAAAACATAATATGAATTTTAAAAGATAATTATGAGGCAGTAAAATAGAAAACCACAAAAATATTTTAAAGAAAATGAAAACTATATATGGCACACTGCTATGGATGGACTGTCAGTGGTATTTCTTTGTGTGTGTATCTTTTGTATTGCAGTGAACTGTGCAACAGCAAGATTTGAATATTCTGAATCTGCCATCTCCCTCTTCTGTCAATCAGATCCTTCCAATTTTGAACATGCCAGGATGAACTATGTTGACTTTTTGGCACAAGAAAGTGAATCCAGTGAAATTCATATATTCAATGGTTTCATGAAAATGAGAAAAGTCTGTCTATTTGCTGGAACAGCTTTGGGCTAGTTTTGAATGGCTGCATTTCATCTCTGCATTTTCCCTCCCCACAACTGTTATGATGTGAAAAGTGCCCAAGGCCAGGGGCTTGTAGGCCCAGGTCCACTGAAATTAATTGTAATTGGGAAAAAAGGCCTTTTGCCTAAGCCAGTCATATTATACTTTCCCATCTGACCACTTCTTTTCCATTGATGGATATGGTTTACCAAATCATTTCTTTTTTTGCAAGTGAAGCTAATTTAATGCCACCCAAAAATATATCAGACTGCTTCTGGCACCTATTCCTGTCTCAGAAGTGTTCTAAATTCTCAGGTATACATAAAGTTCTGCAGCACACAATTGCTCTTGCTTCTGCAAAGTTTTTGCTTTAATAATAGCAAGAGACAAGTTAAAATCCTTCTCTTTTGGACAGAATATAGTGGATATTTTTCTGCTGCAGGTGTGCCACCACCACCTTCTCCCCTTGCACTGCAGTGTGACTGTGTGTGGGTTCTGGAGGGCAGAGACTCCTGCAATTCCAGCCATTTTCCCTGGCATTCTGACATCTGATGTTCTCATCAGACCAACAAAAGGAAAGTGGCATTATCACCGGACAACCACATGTTCACACTCTAAATTTAAGCTTCCCAAAAATTTTTTGATGGCCAGATTAACAGGAGCGGTGTTTTTCCTGTTAAGAACCAGAAAAGCTCAGCTCCATTTTTAAAAAGTACTAATGCTGAGATCAGATTTGCTGAGCTAAATGCTAAATTGCCCCAACTAAATGCAGTCTCACAGATACTTCATTCTTCCCAAAGCAGATTATCCTGGAAACAGTGAGGCTTTGATTTGATAAACTCAGAGTTAGGATAAAGTTTTTGAACTGTTGTGGTTGAGGTTGGCAATAAAACTTGAAATTTCCAGTTTCAGTCACTGTTTTTTCATTTGTCAAGGTAATTTTTGAAGTCCTAAGACTTTTTAAGAATTCAGATTTAAGTGGTGTCAAGTCTAGTCTATATCTCCAAAACATACTTGGGTGCTGCAGGAAATGGGGAGAGTGATTCAAGAGGTCTCATGTTTCTTTTATGGGCCAATATGACCAAGCATGGTATGACAGGAGGAACTTTATTGCTAATGGAATAAGCCTTCAGATAAGATGCAAACCAGAGTTCCTGGCTGTTTTCTCTGTGCAGCAGCCTTCTGGACACTTTCCAGCTCTTCTCTGCCTACCTACACTTGCAGCTGCCTAACAGTTTGTTTCCTGCTCAGAACTGTTCAGTAGCATTCTTGTTCACTATTAAAAGAGCAGCTGCACATTAGTGGTGGGTGAAGAGAACTTCTACCTCTCAAAGGCTACTATTAGACTTAGTTAATTAAAATTTACAAACACACCTTAAACCCAAGAACATCTTTTAAGAGGCAGAGATGAAGGGGGAAAGGATGAAGGGAACAACTTGAATGGCAACCACAAACAGACATGGGTTCTGCCCTCCTTTACCATGTGCCTTGAGCATTTGCATTCAGGGGAGTAAAGGGGGTGGGGCCAGTTCCGCGCACACTGTGCCTCACCTAAAAAATCCATTGCGCAGGTTTATCCCAAGATCTTCGTTTGCGAAGTCTAGACAACAACAACAACAAAGTTGTTGCAAATCCTTATTAAAATAGTTACATTTGTGCCCAGTTTGCATTGGCCAATGTATGGATCAAGGTCAGGACAACCACCATCAGAGCCCCTTCACAGGCAGTGGCTCTCACCCTGCCCTTGGTGGCAGGAAAATGTCCAGTTCAAGGCAACTGAGAGCACCTTGTCTTCCCCCTCCAGCACATATTCAAGCAGACTGATGTCTGAGAGAGGATCAAGCATAAATCTCTATGCAGATATTGTTCCTGCAGCCTATTTCTAAACCAAACCTTGCATGGATATCTCAGACTCTATTCCAAATTTGGCAGTTAAGCACACTATAGTTTAAATTAGAGGCTTAATCTCAGGTTTCCCATGTTTATCTCTCCTTACCTACTGCAAATTACTGCAATAAGACAAGAAAAATTCCCAGAAACCCTTCTTTTTTCACATATGAGGAATAGAAAATCATGAGCAGGGTCTTTGAATACTCAAGTATAAGATTATATATTTCACCGTCAACTAAAACCCCAGGAATATGAAAATATGACTGTGAAAATACTACCTGTAATGAGAGAACTTGGTTGTCACATTTGGTAAGATATAATTTATATTTTATCTGGTATTAGTGAATAATATCACTTTGCCGTTCACTATAGTGTGTTTACCTTAGAAATCCACACAAACTTTCCCTAATATTAAATGGTGGTTAAAGAAAGCTATCTTTTCTGGATGTCATATGCTTCCAATAATATATGGAATCTCCTTTCAGTTCCCCTGGCTTTTCTTTACTGAAATCTGCAGAATTCTCAGAAAAGTATCTCTACCTAGTTTCTCTCAATGAAGCTATGTTGACTTATGCCAGCAAAAGACCTCAGTTCATCCGTTTTCTCTTGTTTCATTACCTTCCCACCTTTCTGAAAGGGCTATTTCTTTGTCTGGGTTATATGTCCCCCAGCCAGAAGGTGCTGCCTTATAAAGGGGGTGGTGTTTTTACATCGAACTCGGTGCTGGATGATTTCTTTCTTTGTCTGCAGCCACAACATCATCTTGTTCACACAGAAATAAAACCCCACAAAGGGTATGGATTATGCGATGCATTTCCTGAAGAATTTAATAATCGCAGTAAAACACTGGCATATATTGCTGTCTCCTTACAAATCTCTGTTTTTGCAGAAATTACAGCTTACTATTTAAGTCACCTGAATAACCTGCTTTGTGCATGTGAACAACATAATGAAGCAACTCACCCTGACTAGATGAATATTCTCTAGTGAACGTAACACATGTGGTCCAGATTCTGCTCTGTGTTTCACTAATGTCAGTCTCAGATATATCCTTTCTTACAAATGAAATCAAATGAGGCATGAATCACTCTCCTAAACTGACTAAACCTGGATGTTCACAAACACCCTCACAGTGAGCAATACTTGTCTTCATTTTGGGGACAGTCTTTCCCCGTTTGCCATCAGCAGAATGACTCTCCTTTCCCAGAATCACACGCCTTCATTCCCTCCCATCTACAGCCAGAAAATGTCACTGAAGCAATTGCAGCAATTGTTTTCCCGGGAAAGGAACATTTGGGATGTATTTCATGTATGTCTAACTGTCTTCCAGTGCAGTTCAGCAGCTAGAAGACAGGTAAAGAGCCAGAGGAAGGGTTTATCCTCTGTTATTGCATTTCATGTCTTTTTCCACTAACTTTGAGTGGGAAAATTGCACTGCCATGAATGCAGAGCTATCCTCTTATCACCAGAACATGCAGTGCCATGTCCTGCACAGCAGACTCTTATCCTTGTCCTTGGCCCATGATTTATTTAAACAGAACTAATTGCATATTCAACACTTTAAGAATGATGGACGACTGCCACGGAAGCTGACAATTACTAGAAAAATTTGTTTTGGGCAGGTACTGGTTAAGTTTCAGTTCCTGTCAGCTGGGGAGGATGTTTAAATTACCTGATTGGAAAATAAAGGCATTAGAAAAAATGGTACTTTTCCTTTCCTCTGTTTCTTTTAGAAACAAAACAAAACAAGGAAACCTGAACATTTGACCATCTACAGATTTCTTTTTATAAAACAAATAATAAAAATGAAGCTTTTTATCTTTGTGAAGATGATTACCAAGAAACTCCAACAATGCTGAGCAGTTGTGTACTCTTGAAAACCTGCATTCCTATTATAAAGCTCTTTCCACCAAAGCCTTTAAATTAAAATTATTTTTGAAGCCTAGCCTAGAACATCAAAACCAACTCAGAGTTCAAGTGCACAGTATGGTTTCCATTGGGAAAAGGGACTCATTTACAGATGCTGAGTGATTTTTCTGACTGTAGAAAAGACATTAATTTTTGTAGAAGAAGAGACATCCAATTCTAAAGCATGGGCTATTAGTATGTGTCTGTGGGTTACTCATTGAAAAATTATTGATCTTCACTGAGAAGAAGTCAAATATCAGTTTTATTTTCGCAGCTCCACGTATTCTCAGCAGAGTCTGAGCTGTGCTGATCTGTGCTGTGTTGTTGGTACAGGGAATGGGGCTGTGTGGGGCGACAGGTTATCCCTGGGCACTGTGGTAGAGTGGAAGGCACTGGGAGAGCTTGTACAGCATCCCATGCAACCCAACAGGATCAAAGGCTTCCTCTTCACTTCAGAGTGGGAGCCTAAACAACGAACTCAAACCAAGGCAAGAGAAACAGCAGAACGGTTTAAGACCACACTTCAGTTTCCTTTTCACATATTGCAATTAACAAATAATGGCAAGCTGCCCACTTAGGAAGGTACCTCATTAATATATTTTGAATAGCTAAGAACTTTGTTGCAATTGATACTGTTATTATTATTATTGTTGTTATTATTATTATTTTTACATTTTCTCTTAAGCTTTTTATTAGCTCAGTGATATTTTCCAAAGATGACTTTGAGTCCCTTAATGGCTCTTAAAAAAAAATAAAAAAATCTAGCTAATACTTAGTAATTCCCTAGTTTCACCCAAATACACATCGAAACTATAAAGTGTTTCTAAATATCCTGAGAGTTGTCTAAATAGATTTTGTGAAGTTCCTGTAACCTTTCAGTAACCACCAAGCACATATTATCTAAAGAGGCTTCCAGGGAGGTGTTTGTAGGTAATTACCCAAGAATTAATCATAGGATTAACATAAAAGGCAAAATATAATAAATAACCAAGTTCTTGCACATGCAAATCATTGTGAGGTATGTTCCCAATTTTCATAGAGGGGCCACTGTCAGGAATGCAATTTCATCTATCCAATTAGCAGGTTTTGCTGCATTATAAATCTGTCACTGCTTTCTTTGCACCAAACAGCTGCTTATGCAAGTTACTGTGTGAAACTCTATTAAAAACCACAGGTCTGTATAAAGGGGGCTTAGAAAAAATAAATTCCCAGTAAAACTGCATTAGGTCTGGAAGGTTGTGGCCAAGAAGCAGTTAAAATTATTAGGAAGGGAATTCCATCATGCTATTAATGTCCTGCAATTCAGCTGTGACTGTGTTCTGTTCACTTGGTTTTCCTCTTCAAGTGCTGTTCTGTTTTTAAAGCTGCTTTGAAGGAATGCTCTCCAGTGGACTGCCGCCTGTCACTGCTCCCTGTCATGTGTCCGATAATTAAAATCTGACTGATTTACTGACTGGCATCAACCATCACAGCTCAAGAGTTAGAAGATGTTCATCCTTCCCAAGGCTAAATTTACTTGGTGAAAAGGGGCTGCTTGCTTCCAGCCTTAGCTGTCATTCAGCTGCCGTGGAAACCATAAAGATAGCTAACAGAGCCCCAGCCAGCAGTCTTTAGTTTATTTTATTCTAATATTTATTGCCACCCAGAAAATGAACATAATACAGACAAGTTAGTGAGAGCACTGCACCAGTGATTTGTGAGGCTGGTGTGGAGTGAGAGCAAAACAGTCCTGCAGTATTAAAATAAAATAGAACAGCGGTGTTTCCCAAAAGTATGGCAGGGCTGTAGCTGTGTTTATTTTAACCCTAATGGGGTGCAATTTATTATTGCATTTTAAGTAGATACACTCTGGGAGAAGGCTGATTGGGTTGGATTTTCATGCTTTTTTCCTAAGTGCACACTGGTCAGGAAGTACCAAAAAAAAAAAAAAGAAAAAAAAGGAATATCATGTCACTTGTGTGAATGATCTAGCAGTATTAATGGAGCCTCCAGGATCTATTGAAAGCAGCAACTTCAATAGCTCAGGGTCATGATATCAGTACTTGTGATGGAACAAGCTATTTACAAAAGATTTAAACTCTGGGGAAGACGTCTCTTCCAGGCTCCCTGGCTTATTCTCCTTAGCCTTTGGGGTCACATCCTGCTCATTGGGCTCCTGTTAGTTTCTCTGTTATCATAGGTTGGATGTGACAGTTGCCAGCAATCTTTAGCTCTGACCCTCCACAAGGCAGTGTCACCCCAATACTAAGCTCAGCACAGCATCACTGCTCCCCAGTTTCCAAACTCTTTTCTTTTTTTCATGTACCACTCTCTTTTTTTTTTTCTTTTTTTTTTTTTTTCCCCCTGTTCCCTCAGCTACAGTATTTGTCATTTTCTCCACATAAATAAAGCAAACCTTAAATATATACTGTCTGGTAAGAAACTCAAATACCTTTCCAGCATGAACAAGATTAATCACACATAATATTTACAGTACTAAACAAAACAATTATAACATCATATATACTCAGTTGAACAAACACACTGACAGTTCTTTTTGAAAACATACAGTAAAAATCAAATGAAAATGCATATCAGAGTAAAGAAACTTATCTTCAGTTTGTATTCCTCTTAAGCCATTTTTGAGAACCAAAATTCAGATGCAGGAGCCTTGTCCAGAAGACCTCAAGGCCTGATTTACACTTTTTCTGCTGTACTGATACAGCTGGAGGGACAAGCAGTGCACCAGAAGCAAAGGTAAGTAAATTACAAAGAGGCATCCAAGAAAGTCAGGTTTACTCACTTACCTCCAGCTCTCAGGGTTTTTGCTCCTGCAATTATCATAAACAAAGAGACAAAGTCTTGAGTGTGAACTGATACAGCCCATGTTTTTGAAGACTTGGACCATGGTCTGGCTTTTAGAGGGCCCACAACATGCCTATGAAATATGGGTCCTCTCTACCAAAGAGTGAACAAACTGAAGACTCAGCCCTACCATAATTTCTTCCTTGAACCTTAGTCATGCAAAAGGTCCTATTGACCTGAATGCCTATACTCAGATACCTAAGTGCCTGCAGGGTCAGGTTCTTCAAACCAAGCCCTAAAACATGGCCATAAGCTCCCCTCAGAGAGTCTTTATAAAACAATACTCTATACCGCACAATATCCCAATCAGATGTCCTAGAAAAATAGAACTGCTACTGAAGAAGATAATAACACAATGTTTTCTAAAAGAACATATGTAATGATTCCTGTGCATGCTCAAAGATACTCCATTGCTGGGGGTGCACTTAGGAGAGGATACTGTGTAGGTGTTCAGTACCTGCCTATGCAGAAAGCCATAGAACAAACACAGATTTTTACTAATCACCCAAGTGCTGACACATCCCTGGCCACAATACAGGATAATTTTCTGATCAGCCATAGGTCTGATGTGCTGTAACAGACTGTAAAAGGAATTCAGAATTACTCATAACCAACAACTTCATCATTCACTCTCAAAAGTATTTCATCTTCCCTTGTCTCCTTGCTTTCAGGAATTTCTCCCAACCTGATATTTCTTAATCGGAACTTATTTTTCACAGGTCATCAATTGGATTTCTCAGTGTCTTAGTGCTTGGTATTCTCATTTGGAACAGCAATCAGTTGTGCCTATCAATCTTTAGCATCTTATATTCAATTTTCATGCCGCTGTCTACAGCATGGAGAAAAAAACTTCCTGACAAAGGGACGTTTAACAGCAGATCTCAGACATCTTTAAAAATACAGTGGTTTATAAATGGAAAAAATACATTAAAAATGAAAGTCAACAGGACACAAAAGTAAGAAAACTATGGAACCATCTGAGAACACTAGAACTGCCTGCCATCTTGGAGCACCCACAGGACCAAATATTTTCACAGTTAGTTCAGAGATCACCGCAAACTCTGAACATAAGCTGTTGTTAGATCCCTCTTATTTTAGCAAGTATAAGTGATGGTATTTGGACATAAATTTCTGTAGCTTTTCCAGCTCCACCAGTGGTCCTTATGACCTGCTGTGGTAGTGAATTTCAGAGGCTGGGGACGTGCTGGGTGAAGAAAGATATCCTCTCATTTGTTCTAAATGTACCTCCCATTAATTTTAGTGAATGACAGGTTGTTGCTATATTAGAACTTAACACGAAAAGGAAGAACTGATTGGTTTTCACTACATACTCACAGCATTAAATAGTTCAGTCAAGTTTCTTTGCATTTTTCGTCTTTCCAAATGCCCTTTTTCCCGAAATCTGTAATACAGGAGGATGAAAATTGGTTTCTAGTATGATTAATGCTGAGCAAAACTTTCAGCTCAATACTAGACAAAGATCACCTGGTTTTGATATAATGCCTCTTTCCCTTTTTCTCTCACTCCCTCTCTCCCTTTCTTCCTCTTGGGATGCACAAAGCATTTCAACCAGTCCTACTCCAAGTCTAGATCCCTCACCATGTGTTCCTGAAACACCACCTCCACACTGATGTGTTTCCAGGAGTTGCTGCTCTCTACCTTTTCACCTCTAAGTATCCTCTGAAAAAGAAAACCTTTTTCACTCTCACTTCTAAAATGTTTGGCAAGTTGAACGACCCCATTAATATCTCTAATGTCACTTTGATCGTGAGGGGGTGACAGAGTATTTCAGCAAACATGAAATGTGATACTCTTACAGTCAATAGGGTCTTCAAGGGAGCTTTTTGCAAGTTCACCTGAACTTATTAGAAACCAGGACAAGAAAATATGGTCATCACTGCTTTAGTCTAAGCTCCAACTACAGTTTCATATAAACAAAGTTGGAAAATTACATGAAGTTCATGAGAGGAAGAAAACATCACCTTGGCAAAGCATAGTCTCTTCAAAGGGCACCCTCAGGCCTCACTCTGGCAGCAACTGACACACACCCAGGTCTACTCTGGTCCCTGTCCTCCCTCTGCCCACCCCCATGGGGTGACAAATCTCTGCTCCTCAGGTCCACCTCTGACATCAGAGACTGGAGGCACAGACACCAGGATGCACTGATGACCCAGAGCTCAGGAAGACAGGGTCAAACAAATCCCCTCACTTCATCAAAAAGTCAAAAATTGGAGGTTTTGAAAAACCATTTTGACATTTCTAAGATTTTCCACACACTTTGAAATCTGAGTGAATGAGCTTTGTTTGATGGGAAAAGTGGCAAAGCATTTTCCTTCACATCCAAGAACCACTGGAATGCAAGGAAGAAAATATTGCCCTCCTACCTTTTCCCTGCCATCAGACACTATGTTATCCTGGCTGCTGCCATCAGGCCTGGCACTACATTGTGTGCCCATGCCAGCACCCCTAAGATGGCCTTCATCTTGGCTGTACTGAGGGGTAGAAGACTTCATGCTAATTGTGTCTTAATCTTTTTCCTCTACTACTGCATAAAATTAATTAATTGAATTAGAAACCATGATGAGGTAATAATAAATAAAAGTCAGTATCAGAAGGGAAGATTTTTTAAGCTATTTAAATGCCTGATTGGAACAAAGCACCTAAACAGTTTTAAAATGTGACCCATAATGTGTTTCGCCCCAAAGGATATAAGCAGGATATTGAAGATTATTCATATATAGGAAATATTCAATTCATCATCCAAATGCACCCACTTCTGCAGTGAAATATTGCAGATACTTAACAGCACCCAGCAATTGGATATGCATTGAAGGTGGGGTGTGGAGGAAAAATAGAACAGTATCCAGATGAAATTGCAGATGTCAGGAATGGAATTCACCAACTGGGAGGAGACGAGAAAAAAGGGAGATTACTATTTTTATGTAAAATAAATCAGTCTGCTAATCGGGCTGGGATTTTGCTGCTGGGAGTTAAGGAGGGCAAGAGGAGAACCGTAATTTTTAGAGCTGCCACTTTAAACTACAGCCCGTCTTGCTTCACCACTGCTTTGATGCAGCATCAGAGAGGGAGCATCTTGAAGTGCTGTAATGTCAAGGCTCAAAGAGGCATATTTTAAAGTAACAAGAAGTAAATTAAGCCAATTAAACCATCTTAACGCTTTGACTTTTTTAGAGTGCTTGCTTACCAAGCAGATTTTTCTCAGCTTTCACAGCAATGACCATTACCTGCATTTCAGGAGGTAGCTATTTCCCAGCTTAATAGGCTTACACCTAAAACTTTGGGCTATCCCTTTTCTTTCAAGCACAAAGTTTGTACATATAATGTGGAGTTCAAGAGTCTTCACACCCTTGTTGGGATCCCTTGTGTCTGGAGCAATGAAACGAGATGTTAAAATGCCTGTCAGGCTCCCCTGCTGGTATTCATGCCCAAAGAGGGAGAGCCACCCCCTAGACCCTAAAGCTGCCAGGGTGCCAGTGCTGCCTGGGCCAGGACAGGGTGCCCAGAGCCCCTGTGGCCTGCTGGGTGCTCTGAGGGGGACTACTCCTAGTCCATTAGTGCATTACTGCTTGTCCACAACTCACAGCATAAGGTGGGGTGATCATAGTCTGTCTGTTTGCAAACTTCCCCTCCCTCCAATTCTGACCCCTCCAGCATGACCAGGAGACAAAAATGACACCCATGTTCTGACATTCCTGCATATTGCTTTAAGATAAAAGTCCACTTCTGGTGAACATACTGGTCTGAAGCAAGGACTCAGCAGGCATCCATTGTACTGGGAAGCAAATCCAGAATGTGGTGGAAGAAGAATTGAAAGATTTGAACTTTCAGCTTTTGCAGATGACAGATCAGCTTGTCCTCTCACACCACCTTGGTTTGGGTATACCCTGGTAAATCTAAAGGTCTTGAAGTCTTTTTACATTAGTAAAAGAGCAGGTCTTATACCTTAAGTTTAACAAAAAGTCTTGTTGCTTTTAACCTTGATTTTTGTTGTTCTTCACTCACTGCTGAGCTCTCTCATGGTGAGCCTTTATCATGATCTTTACTAAAACCCAGTGTAGGTCACCACACAGCTCATTAAATAAAGGAACATACTCTGCATGTCAATTAAGAGATTAAATTATGGAACAAAGCAGAGGGGGAACTAAAATTTAAGATCCCCTTGTATTTTCTGGCAAGTAACCTGTCAACTGGAGGAGGCAGCCCACTAACTGAAGCTTGTGAAGAGCCTGACATAGCCATAACCGTGAATATCTCAAATCATCATGTCAACTGAGGTTACTGTGAAGTTGAAATTGTACTGGCAGTGGAGTTCTCTATTGTCATGATTCCTATACAGAGAGAAAGATATGGAGGGAAAGAGAACAAGAGGCATAAAAGTTTACCAGCAAAAGCTCAGGTATGTTCTGTTATTTGTGGATAGCAAATATGATATACAAATATCATAAATGCCAACAAAATATACATACCAGAACTCCATGAGGTTATTCATACATATATGGGAATTATCTTAATTATATTAAAATATTGTAATGGGAAATTTGGAGAAAAAATTATTCAGATAGAATTTAAGCACACTGTTGAATTCACTGATTCAGATGGGCTTTGCTTGTGGACTTCCAAGTCCTTTGGATACCACATAATTCTATCTGTGTGTGTATGTGTGCATGAGTGTATACAGGCAGAACCATGTGTGCCTTGGCAGCAATGCAGGGCTCAGTATGTATCCCATGTACAAACCCAGGCAGGTTGAAAGTGTTCCCCAGCCTTTGCAAAGTTTCTCTTAGAGCACACTGTGCACAGTACCAAAACGCTGGGCCTGATGTGAGGAGCAACAGGGGTGCTCTGCTTCAAAAAGCATTCTTTTCTCAGAGGGTGGTGAGGCACTGGAACAGGTTGTCCAGGTTGGATGGGGCCCTGAGCAACATGATCTAGTGGAAAGTGTCTCTACCCATGGCAGGGGTCTTGGAACTAGATGATCCCAAAGGTCCCTTCCAACCCAAACCCGTCTGTGATTGTATAAAACATCACCACACCTATGGGAACAAAGCCCAATCCATATTTGTCCTTTAGACAACCTTATCCAACACTGTAAAAGTAATCTTAAGAAGTTTCACTACACAATAAAATACATAAATGGGGATATTTTACACCAGAATGAGGAGAAGTTCCTCTTATCTCAGATGTGAGCTACAGTACCATATTCAAGATGGCACTCTACTTCATGTTGAGTGAAATCACTTATCTGTAGTGAACTCTCTTTTAAAAAAAAAAAGTTTAGGTTACTGCAGACATGACTGCTAGTATTCATACATTGGCTGCACACACCCTGCAAGCCAGACAGGCAGAAGTCAGGCCTCTCTAAAATTTATGAAGCTGAATTAGCCTGTTGCTATGCCCACACTTGCAGCTGAGACTCAGTGTGTTAGCTTGGACACTGAATGCACTGTAATAAATTCCACTGTAATTCTGGCTTACAGTTGAACACAACTGGTGGTGTCTGTCCATGGAGTTTATTCCAAAGTCCTCACAGCTCTGAGGTGGGAGTTTGCACGCAGGAGGTGCTGGGTCCACAGAGAGAGACCCCTATGTGCCAGCTTTACAGCCCCTACATCTCCTTCAGATCTAGCTCTTGGCAACCACAATAGAGCTCACTCTTTATATAAACACTGATCTCCAAATGTGACTCCAGTTACATAGTCCTTGAATGGGACTGCGCAGTTATAAAGAATTTTAGAAAAAAATATTAAATCAGTCATCATGTTCATCAGAGTAAAAATTTTGGGGGTCTCACGCAAAGATCATCTTCTAAGTCTACAGGCACAATAGGGGTGGAAAGGATACAGTGTGGATCTGGAGAGATGGGAGGAGACCTTTACTTTTAAAGGAAAAGTTAAAACACAAGGTCATTTGTGAAAGCTCAGACATTCTGCTTCAGTCTGTCTGTCAACCAGCCCTCATAACAATGACATGTTTGGATGCTTTCAAGCAGGCAGAAAAGGCTCTTTCTTTCTGATAGTCCCAGCAGACCAGGGAGATCCTGGGAAGCTTCCCAGTCCCACCAAAACTCAGCTTAACTGTGATTCTTGCTGGGCAAGAACCAAAGGCCCTTCATCACTGCACCCACTCTAAGTCATGTGTCCTGCTGGAGAACTGGGAAAGCAGGAGGGATCAGTCCACTCATGACCCCTCTGGCCTGCCTGCACAGAGGCAGGAGTTAATGCAGGAAGGACCCCACCATGAGTTCCCCTATGCCCTGCTGCAGACAAGAAGAAAAGCCCATTACCAGGCCCACACTGAAGATTTCTATACAAATAATTCATCTCCCTCCCATCTCTCAACATCATCACCCTGCTACGAGTTTGCCAGTTGATTGGAAACAGTGAGGTTTGGAGCTAATTAGAAGTCCTAAGTGTTGTGTCTGTACCAGAACTGGATCAGCAGCCAGAGAGCTGATCACAGTTACACACAAACTGTGATTTATCCCGTAGTGCCAGAGTTACTCTGTGGCTGTCACATGTCAGTGTGTGAGATGACATGTCACATCATTGTCATGGTGACATGTCACCACATTACTGTGCAGCTATCATGGACACACAGTTAAAAGCTCTTACTACAACTGTTTCCACTTAGGTATTTAGTTTCTTAAGGATTACTGACTGTGATGTAGAAATTCCTATCAATCATAATGTCAGCTCTGCAGAAATTAAGCTACTTTTAGATGAGGATTTTGAAACAAATGTAATAACACAGAATAGTGCCTATTTCTCAAAATGTGGGTTACATCCATCAGGGCAATGACACAAAAGAATAGGTGGAGACAAGGGAGGGTACTTTCTATTGTTTTCTAAAGGTCTCACAAGAAAAAAGACAAATCTCACTGAGAATAAAAACAATCTTGAAAATATACAATTAGTAATGCAATTGCAGAAATGTCTAAGTTTGAAGAGATTCTCAAAAACAAAGTATAGAGTCATTCATCTACATTACTGTGCATGGACCAAGTTACCAAAAACTGTGATGGCTTTTCTGCTTACACTGTAAGCACACAACATGGCTAATTCCCAACCTCTTGTAGTTACTACAAAGCTGGTAAACTCAAACCCTCAGCTGTTACAGGCACACTGTCAATCTTGCCCAAATGCTTCATAGAAAACCTCTCTGAGATTTGTGTCCCCAAAGATTTAAAGCCAGATAGATCTGTAGGTGTGTTATTATCTTCTTGTAAAAACACATATCTTTTTCCGAGTGAAGACAAACTAAGGGAAAAGGACATTTTTGCTAATGGAGAAAGTTTGAAGAGAAAATCAAAGTAAGATGGGAGAACACATTTTTGTATATGCATGTATGTATATGTGTGTGTCTGCCTGAATATTTATGTTTATGTTTCCTTATTTGCCAACATAAAACCCTGTAACTAACTGTGAGTTTTCCTGCTTCTGATTGGGGACTTGGCTAAGGAAGCACATAGTAACATGGAGGCAAAGAAGAGTTACCTTGTTCTCCTGGAACTATGAACACTCGTGTGGAATCTCTGTCCCAGAGGAAGAGAAATAAGAATTGCTATTTTCATTAAAAACAAATCAGTTTTCTAACCAAAGTGGGATTTTGCTTCTGCAAATTTGGAAAGAAAAGGCAAAAACAATATTGAGAGCTGTCATTTTAATAAACAGCCTTTGGTGGGATTGCACAAGGTAAAAGTCAGAATTAAATTTAGCCCAGATGTTCAGTTGGAATAAGAAACTTTGTCCTAATGTCACGTTTTTCACATTTCCATTGTGAGATCTTAATATAATTTACATTTTAAAGGTTGTACAAATGTTTGCAGTTCTTTAATAGAGTTGTACGCAACATAAAAAAGCTAGATTCTCCTCCAGAATCTCCTAATACTACTCCCAAAACCGAGCTCATCCTTTGTAAATTCTGCCTGTCAAAGACTATGTGATTCTGTACTACGCTGCAGTGTTTTACTTCCACACACAGATGAAGTCTGAAATTTCATGTACACAAAAAAATGAGCATTTTGGCATAAACAGTGTGATCGAGACAGTTTCCATCCTCATCACTGAATCTTGATGGTTTTCTTGAACTTAGATGTAACAGTTCCCCACACACAGGATATTGTGTGTGATACAAGCGGTTTTAACTTGAAAGCTCACTCCCACCAAATGTCTGCATTTCTGTGTGAGCCAAGAAAGACCTAAACTCAACTATAACATATTTCCAAGAAAAAGTCTTTGCTGTTATTCTCTCAGGCACAATTTGTTTCCTAACCAATGATGCTATTTAATCAAAACTCACACTAGTCTTCCTAAAAGCATTTAAAAAACAAAACAAGAAAGAAGCATCTCTGTTCCATAGCTTAGTTCTTAATCATCTAATCAAATTTGATAAATTTTCCACTCTCTCTCTCTCCTAAAATGAATTCTTGGCAGCCTTCAGTGAAATAAAAAAAAAAGGAAAAAAAAGTTCATGTAGAAGTTCAAAGCAGCAATTTATGTTTCTGATAATTTTAAATTAATTCCTAATCTATGAAGCATAAAGAAACTATGCTTGAGATGCAGCCCACATCCAACCATATGGCTTAAGGAGACAGTCTCTGTTGATGTGTGGCTGCAGATCTTTCTGTCCCTGGTATACACACCTGAAGTTCATGCCCCCTAATGTAATTGGACAGTTTTGTTTGTGAAAATGGCCTGTTCTGCCAAATGCTGAAGTCCTTGCTTTGACAGATATATCACTTTTCCAATGTGAGTGTATTTTGAAGAGAGCTGACACATGATCAAGTTCTCTTTAATATCCTTCAACAAACCTGACAGTTGTCCAGCAGGGTCTTGTGCTGCATCCAGCTGTCAGCTCCTGCAGAGGCATTATGGGAAAGCTGACTGAGGAACACAGCAGCAAAGAGGAAAAAAGTGATTTATGCTTCTCTCTGTACTCAGCTTAGTATCAAAAACAAGTACCTCAGCTCGTATGTGTCTTAGCAGGCCTACATGGCAAAGTCTCCTTAGGCTCTGGTAATACAGGAGAACAACCTACTTACATGGTAATTTTTTATTTTAGAGGTTTATTGAATGTGTCATTATAAACCACCCCAAATCTCACACATACAGGTACAATCGTTCCCAAATCTTAGCTGCCTTAGAAGTACCAATAACTGCATGGTTTTTTTAACTCTTTGAGGTGTCTCACTTTCAGCCAGATTTTAGAGGGGTCTTTCATTTACAAAAAGGGGCTTCTCATGTAAAAAGAAAAAACATTATTTTATAGCATTTTGATGCTTACATACGCCACCAGTGAGAAAGTCTGTGTTTCAGGAGAGGTCTGGCAGTGTAAGCCTAGAGTATCCTCTTCAAATTGTTATTTAGGCCTGATGTTGTCATTTTGTCACCTTAAAATTTCGTTTTCCTGCAGGAAGTAGAGTCTGAGTGCAGTCATTTTGTGTTACTTACTGAAATGCAGCTTGCAACAAGAAGGAATTGAACTGGACCAAGATAATAGCATAAGTCCCATCATCCCCACACTGAATGTGGCATTTGTACCCTCAGAGTGCAGCTGTTTTCTTTGTCTGAAAACTCCCTCAGCCCGTCTTCGGCCGTGTGTTGCTGAAAAAGACTAAAACAGTTCTTAAAGCTTCATTCCCTGCAGTGAGTCTCTTTGGTCTGCAGTCTGGTGCCAAAATGCTCCACGCTGACCATAGTGGGGCTCTCTGTGAGCCCAGGTACCAACACTGGGTTTAGGAATGTGGGACTGGAGCCACAGCCCTGTGACTGCTTGGGGTCAAACCCCACATGGAGAGCCCAGAGCAGACAACCCCAGGCTGGAGGAGCTGGAACCTGGAGTCAGCAGCTGTGCTGTACATCAAGCTCACACTCCTGATCACCTTGCTCTGCTGACAATCCCACACATGAACAAAGCTGAAGATGTGCAGGTCCTGAGGTTCTACATAAAAATGACAGAAAGATCCCATCAGACAGGAAGACAAGTGTTATTGAAACAGTCACAGAGGAGTTGGTCTGAGCTGGAGTACTGGAGAATGACCATGTTATCTCTGTTATTCCAGTGTCCCTTTAAATATAGTGCTGAGGTGACTGCCTACTTAGCCTACGGTGAAGGCCACACTTGTCTGCAGTGAAGTCCCATAATCTTAGTTTATTGCATTGTATGTATTGTATTTGCTCAAGCTGCTGCCTGAGGGGGTGCTTGTGGGAAATGTATAGCTTTCTGCTCCCCCCTTCTCTCGCAGACTATTTAGGCTGACATTTATCAATAAATTGCACATATTGTTATACATTTTTCTGTCAGAGCAGTGCTACAAGATTATGTGATGAGCACGTTTTATCAATCTAGCAACGCGGTTTTTATTATTATTATTATTTCTGTACAAAGATTTTTGCTAGAGAAGTGACTGGAATGTCACAGCTTCAGCATGACCTGATTGCTAAGTCAAACCAGAGACCCAGAGACATAGTTTTCACTGCAGCCCCCAGTTCAGGAAACATTTCTGGGGAAGGCTGTTTCTGGCTGCTCTCCTTTCCTCAGCTCTGTGGATGGCAGGACTGTGTTAAAAATGCTGCATCGCCCTCTGCTCCCCACAAAGCCCATAAATCTCCCACAATCAGGCGATTTCCTACATTCTGCAGTTCTGTATGCTACATTTTTCCCCCCATGGTCTAAGCTGCTAAAAGCCACTGCCCTGACATTCTGCTAACTTTTTTGTTTGTTTTATTTTTTTCCAAGGTAGCAGTATAATCACCCTATGATCGAGATCATGTCAGTTAATCCTCCTTTCAGATCAGCACAACTCTTCCTCATGCATTACATTTAAATTTTCTTTTTTAAAATGCCTTTGCTTGAAAGACAAATCATTTGTCTTCAAATTTCATCTGTCAAAACCTAGACAGGCTATTTCCATAGTATATTTTTAATCTTTTTCTGAAGTTTGCATCTCCTGTTCTACTCTCCTCATTAGTTGTACCCACAGATCTGGATTATTTCAAAATGCCACTCTTTTGGACAACATTACAGGAGCTCCTAGTGACTTCAGTAGAAGAATCAAAATTAAAACTATTTAAAAGAACAGGAATTTTTCCTCATGCCTGCTGTAGAATATGTGGGACAGCCCATACCCTGCGAATGACCAGCCTTCTTTCAGGTCCCTTGATTAGAGTACACATGAGAAAATCCAGGGAAAATCTGTTGTGAGTATTTAGTATGTTTGAAATAGAAGCTGGGAAAGCTGCTGGACACCATCAAACCTAGCCCTTGTACAAGCACAGTTTGCTATACAAGGCTTTAAAGCTAAGGTGTAGTTGGCATCATAAGCCAGTGACACTTGTTTTGGAAAGAGATAGGATGAGTTTAGAAGATGTTAGGTCCCCAAACAGCTCAGGAAACCAATACTAAAGTGATGGAATTCATCCCACCCACCACAGCAGCCTTGTTTAAGCCTTCATTGGAGGTCACCTTGACATGGCCAATGCAACGCTCTGTACACTTCCAAATGAGCCCTGGTGGCTTGGCCTGAGGTGCAAAGTGATTTGGACACAAGTCCCAGCACAGCACCGTGGGCAGCCTGTGTCACAGCCACAGAGATGGGCACGGGTGAGAGCTCAGACTAAAATATAGCTTATCTTTGCCTTGATCTTTGATTTATTCCACTAATGAAGTGGATTATTCTGGTGGACAGAGCAAGAATTACTGTGGAGGTCCTCACAAAGATATTTGGCACTAAGTGTCCACAGTCCCTTCAGTGACATGGACATATGGGCAGGAAAAATTTAAGGGGTGCAAAAAATTTGTGTGAGAATTATTATTATTGTTGTTGTTGGCATTAGTATTATTGTGTAGGCAGCCTGGCTTTTACTTCTCCAAAGCTGATGTGGAATTTTTGCTGTAACAGTGTAACTACTGCAGTGCTGCTGCCCCTAGCTCTAACCCAGAGATAGGAATAATGAAGAATTATCCAATAAACTGTTTTAACTTTAAGCCTTAATAAAGAATTTCAATCCATTTCAACCACAGTATTTTCTTTGGTCCACACTGACAAGCAGACACTACTCTGAAACAAAGAGAAAAAGAATACTACTATAACAGAAAGAAACAATGAAAGAACTCATTGGTTATGCAAATTTACTTCTGTAATTGTTTCATTATTAAAAATGTTTTGGTAAGAGCATTTTGTTGAATCAAGATTGATTGCAACAAAAAGTAAATCCAAGGAAAAAATCTAAAAAGATGTCAAATACTTTTGCAGAAGAATTACAATAAATAAGGAGAGTATTTTATGAAACATGCTGACTCTTTGTTCTTTTTTTTGATGGTTAGACACACACATCACTGAAAGATTTGTCAGAAGCAACCATCTCAGTTTCTAGTCTTCAGTGAGTTATGTGCTAACTGAAGTCTCTGCATTTGTGAAGTGTTTATGATCACTTCAGAATTAGCAGCTTCCCACGAATGTCAGATTTATGGACAATCTGTTAAATATTTGAATCAGATCTGCTTACCTGAACTAATCCATCTGAAAAACAACCCAGCCTTATTCTTCTCAAATGCCAAGGGTTATGTCATGTCATTTTGCCAGGGTGAAGGAAAACATACTGTTATCAAAGAGAAATTTGCTAACAATCTGCAGGATGTGTGATATATAGAAGTATTTGGATTATTGACTCTCCACTGCAGCCTGTTTTTCACATTCTTAATTATTGGCTGGTATATCCTCACAGTGCACAGGAGAATAAAATCAAGTCAAAATTACAGCTCTGAGTTTAATGTTAAAATTCAAATAGGAAAATTTCCCTATATTTCCTTCAGGAAATATCCTCCTGGATATTTTCAGGAGTATGAAATAGCATAATATATATGCAATACCTTGGATGAAATCTGCTGTGTACCAAAAACAGTGGAAAAGTTTCGTGTATATTTAGTAGGCAGACTCTGCCCTTTTTCTAGTGGATTAATAAATTGAGTTCCACAGTGAGGGGTAAATGGAAGAGGACAGGAAGAAGAAGAGATTGGGAAGGGGGAAAAGATACAGGAAATTATAAAGGGGTAGAGCAAAAAGAAAGTTGACTGGATAAAAACTGACAGAGAGAAAACCACATGTGAAAGAGTTGAAGTGTGTTGCAAATAACATCTCCAAAGTAGACATGTGTATTCGAAACTCTCTGGACTGAGTCTTCTCTTTCATCAATCCTTCCTTTTCCAGCCTAGCTCTTTGTAGTATCTCTCAGCTAATTCTGTTACATTTCCAACTGCCCCTAGAATATAGGGTATAACTTCCTTTCTCTCAAAATCTTCCCTTTCACTCCATTTTCTTCCCAAACTCATGCAACAGCTGCCTGTACTTCTACCTTTATTCTTACATGGGTTTGGTGTTTTTTAGTGGTTTTTTTTTTGTTTGTTTGTTTTGTCTTGTTGTTGTTGTTGTTTTTTTCCCTGTTTTTTTGTTTTTTGTTTGGTTTTTTTTTTTTCCCCTGTAGCAGTTTATGGCACTGTTGATTCACAACACATGCACACATTGGAAGGATCCATTCCCTTGCATTTCACCACAGCTACTCAAAAATCCTCAGCCATGTAAAATCTGCCCTGCAAAGCAGCAGGGTGCTACAGTTGCACAGCTACATTTCATTTGTGATCTGCTAGGATCATCCTAGACTGCATCATTCCAGAATTAGTGACAGTTTCCTCACATCATCCAATAGACTTGGAAACAACAATCCAAGATGTTACAATTATAAGCCATCCCACTCATTCAGAGTACCCATAAGAACATTATACCATAAAAATGTTTCTTGCAAAGCGTACCTGTACTTAGACTTTACACCCAGCCATCAGTATATAACATATGCACTTAATCAATGTATAAATTAGATATTTTATTATCACATTTCCCAGGGAACTGGTTTATCTAATTATAATGAATGGTCATGACTGTCATGTTACTGGGATGGCATTTTCAGGGGAAAAGAAAGAAAGAAAAATCCTACCCTCATATGACCAGTGTCACGAGGTTAAATAGTACTAGAATTTTGCCCTCTTGCTTTTTAATGTGGAAAAGACTAAATAAAACATTAAAAAAAAAAGAGAAAATATGCATGAAAGATAATGAATGGCCGTTTTATTAACTTTTCCATTCATGTTCCATCTCAGTAGGGTAATAAAAGACACATAGAGCGGCAAAGCTGTGATGTGATGACCACACTTGGAGCTCTCACATCCCCTGGTCTCTGAAACAATGACAGCCTCCTCTTCTTTTAGGTTCAGCTTGTGGATACTCAAGAGTTCTGAAAATCATTTTGGACCACAGAAGAGTCAGGCTTCCAGAACAGAACTGTCAATAATTCAGGACTACATTTTCCAATTACATATCCAAAGCAAGTAATTAACTTTCTAAAAACACAAGTTGCCATAGATGGAAAACAGCACATGTGCAGATTAGGTCTCTTAAAAATAAAAACTAAATTGCAAGGGGAAGTAACACCATTTGTTAATTCCAAGGCTACACATTTTTCTGGAACATGTTTTACCCACATGAATTTTGTCCTTAACACTATAATCTCTGCAGATATACATGTCAGCAATTCCTGCCTATTCTAGCTTGCATATGTTTCTCAAGAGGAGAGAAAGAAAAAGCCATCACTAACAGAATCCATATCATTTCATAAGAAATTCTCCAAGCAAGCCTCTTTTCAAGGACTTTTAGCCCAAATGAAAAATTCAAGGTTTTAATAAGTTTAATAAGCTTCTGATAGGCATTCAAATTTGAGGTGTTTATCCAAATACCCTCCAGCTTCAGAGAATCCCTTATCACTGCTTCAATTCCTAATAGCTGTCATTCCAATAAATATCAGAGCAATTAAAATCTCTATCAATCAAAAATATTGCTTTCTTACAGGCCTGTCATTTTTTTAAAAGCAAATCCTGATCTACCTTTTCTAACAGCTCTTGGATTTTATAGCAACATATAATAACCATCTGACTGCCTTTATTTCCATTTAACTTTTATCTTTAATGTCTCTGCTGTTTCAACCAAAATATTTATAGCATTTCTTCCTCTGCACACTTAATAATATTGTCTCACTTTCCTGCTGTGTTTTTCCCTCCATCCTATGAGGAAGGAAGGAAAGGCCAGTGAAAGCAGTTCTGGGACAGAAAGCCAAATCTTTCATTAGTGTTCACAAATCTTATCAAGAGAACAAAGACATCATCCTACCATGAAGATCCAAAAGCATTTCCTTGGGCAATGCTAACTATTTCAACAAAACTGGACAAATATCCTAAGAAAAAACCCTCCTTTTTTTAGTGTCATTTTACAGACTACAATTGCCACTTTTTCTGACACAACATATTGAAGCCCCTGTTTAGACCTTCCTTTTGGTGTCATTTGATTTCTTGGAGGGCAAAGGGGGTTAAACAGGCTGTGGAGAAACTTGTAGTACTTGTGACATGAAACAATGATGCCTTGGCAAAGAGATTTACTTGCAAGAATGGAAAGAAAATCTTGGGCTTGAAAGAGGTTGAGACAATAAGCAGCAGAAATTAGACATGGTCTGTAAGTGGAGTTGCAGCAAAGAGAACCAGAAAAAAAATTATTACTCTTACTTAATTGAGGAATAAAGAATTCTGCTCCTCTTATGCTGCAATTGCTTTCAATCTGAAAGATGTACTCCACAAGGAACTATCACATAGTGGGCTCCTTTCCTGGAGGAAGAGGAGGCAAACCAGGAGATGACAAGATGTGCAAGTTCTCATATATTCTTCAGGAGGTCTGACCACTGATCTACACAAAGCTAAGATGAACATGAATGGAGTTTGGAAGAACATTCTCCCATTAGGCATTTACTTTCCACAGCATGGTTCAGGGAAGTGTCCTTCTTTAAGAGCCTTTTGTTCCCTCCACCAGGTTACATTCTTTTCATTCTTTTTCCTCTCCCGTTCTCTACCCTGCAGGCTTCAGTGTAGCCAAATAAATCCATTTCTAAATCAGACCTCTTTCATTTTGGTTTGGGTTTTTTTAATCTTTTATTTTAAGAATAAGCTCAGCTGTTAATGCCCAGTTATTTGATCTGTCTTAAGTCCTATGGGCCCTATTGTCATCTGTAAAAACAAGCACTGAGGGCTGCCCAGGCAGATGACACTTAAAGGTTAAGGAGGTTGGACACTGTTTAAGGGGTAAACTGTCATTCCATCATTTTGAAACCCAAGCCAACATTTTGCAATGCATATGTAAGAGATTTCTGTATATTTGGTTTATTCTGTTTCATGTTTTGGCCATTTCACACTCTCCAGAGTAGTATTAAGATTAGTAGAGTTGTGGGCAGTGGTTTAAGGAATATGAAAAGAGATATTGTCTAGTATCTGAGTGAGCTTCTACAGTCTGGATCCTTGAGTCACTTTAACCTTGAAATTTTTTTACAGGTGTCAGGTATTTTGGATAAACATATATTTCTTAGTAGCTCATAATATATTCAATACTCAAGATCTACTTCCTAGGTAATCTGACTGATTAAATATCCAGACATACCCATGTGTGTTTGTGCATGTGTGTTTCAAAGCTTGGTACAAACTTCAAATAAAGGAGCCAGACAGATGCTGTTTGGTTGATCCAAGTATGTGAGTCATACAGTTTTTGTATACATAAAGCTGTTGCTCTGGATTGATGTCCAGTTCTATCTGTTCTGCCAGTAAAACAAGAGGTGATAGTGAATGCAGCGGCAGCTCCAATAATTGTGGATGAGTATCAGCAGGAGAACCTGCAAGCTGCAGACAACAAACTGCACCAGTCCTGTCAGCCAGACCCCCCACTATATCTAGACCTCCCAAAATGTAGCTAATACAGTTCTTGAAATACCCAAACATTCATATCTGTCAGCTCAAACACATGATGACACAGCAGAGGTCTGGTGCTGGTGAACACATCACCTCATCCAAGGACTGTTGCTGCACAGGCAAATGCCCATCTTCCTATAACAATACTCCAAACCCTCTGGAGTACATTATGTTTTAGCCTCTCTTGACAAAATATTTATTGTTCCATTTGAGCACGGTTGGTCAACACAATTTTAATTATTTCCCAGACTATTTCTCTGGATCAAGTTTTTCATTGAACCAGATTCACCTTTTGCTGATTTATTCATGCTCTGTCAAAAATAAAAGTTTCAATCCCTTAATTTAATTAAAATGTTCTTGACGGAGATTATTAAATCTTGGAGAGATGTTTAATTCAAAACTTGCTGTATCCACAATGGTAGTGATTGAGAACAGAAAATCAACTTATGTCATAGTAGTTTGTTAGAATATTTGTTTACTCTTCAACTGAAGCATGCTAATTACAATAAGAGGTCTTCACAAGCAATCCAGTTAGCAAATATGATTGGTTAATAGATAAGGAATGATTCATGATTAAAAACATACAAAAACAGCATCTGCAGAAGAAGGTTATTAGACCTGGGGGCACATCATAAAGCATCAAAAACTGGGTTGCTAAATATGCTTGGGCTGCCATGTGGATGTGGACTCAGACATATTTTTATTTTATGTGCAAATTGCAACTCACTTTTACATTTGTCTCACTGGAATTGCAGTGGCAGTGGTGGTTGCAGATACAAACATTGGCTACCTCTGATCCATGTAAATGTAGCATTTTTTCTCCTCAAAAAAAGAGACCCTCACAAAATCAGAAAATTTGGGAAGGGATCATAAAACTGTTTGACCAAGCTGCATCCCAGAAACTGTTGGAGGTCTTTAGAGCATTTTTGATTACTCTGTAAGCAGGACTATAATCTCAAAACTTAGGCATGACTGAAAATCAGTGTAATTGTTAAGAATGTGGGTTACAAAATAAGGATCTTCATAGCAACAGAAGTTCGTGTTGGTTTCTTCTCCTCAGAGACTCCTACATGCTGAGTTCATATACAAGTTGGGGAAAGGCTAAACAAATAGGGCATCAAAGGCAGATGTTAGCTCATTTTTAACCGATTTCTACAGATATGGGAGATCTACTTGTTAATTAAAAAACAGAGAAAGTCCATTAAGTATTGTGTTTTATTTTTGTTAACTGGGAAATTATTGTTTGACACAAGGCTATTTTAAGTTTGGGGATTTTGAAGTGAGAAATTATTTTGTTCACTTTTTCCACAGTCATTGGGGACCTCTGATTTTATTTTTTAATTTAAAAAAAATAAAATAAACATTGCTTTTAGCATGTCTTCTGTAAGCTCTTGAGTAAATACAGTACACCACAATGAGAAAATGAAGCCCATTATACCATGTCTGTTGTTCCCTCACCTCATTTTGTATTTTCTCAGATACATACAGGTTTTTTTAACCCATCATTTAAGTTCCAAAGCTTCATTCCCTTGCATTCTGCTCGCCCAATCTGCACCCCTCACAGCTGATTTCCTCTCCTCTTTCCAATGAGTCCTATCACACTCAGGTCTGATACTTCCTTTTCTCCAAGTCAGCCAAAATGAGTATCTACTCCCAACTTCCATTTTTTTTGATATCCCTTCAACCACCCCTACCAAAATGATCCCTCAGCAATAACCCCCAGGACCTCCTAGCAACGGGCATGGTCTGTCCTGGCAGGTTTCCCCCAGGCCCTGACCCCAGAAAACACCTTAGTCGGGGGGGGCTAAATCAAGGCAATCTCAAGAGCCTGTGAAGCATAAACCCGAGTCAGAATTCACATGCCTCTGCTCTTAGTTTACATTGTAAATGTGAATTGAAGCGTTTTATTGTAATTAGCTGGAAGGGGTACAGATTGCAGTTGTTTTATAGAAGCAAAACTATGAAATCTATAAATGTAAAACTGTTATGGTGGCCATAATACATTCTGAGCACTAAATTAAATTATGCCATAATATATAGTCTATTTATTAAAGATATAACATCCAATAGCCTTTTTTTTTTTTTTTTTTAATGAGGAGTTCCAGACTGGGTATCTTAGCAGGTGAACTTTTCCCTATAGTCACATAGGTGCAGACTGTGACAGGATGATCACAGCTGTGTCCCAGCCTGGTGCCATCAGGGGTGGTAAGCCAGGTGACTCACTCACCTCTCCATCACCTGGAACATGATGGTGGGGCATGGTACCATCATTCTGACTGACTCCATGGAGCAAATGTGCCCCCATACCCTGAGGCAGCCCAGCTGAGCTGATGAGAGCTATTGCACCTTATAGCTTGCTCATGGAGAAGCAAAAGGCTGTCTTAAGACTCCAACCCTTCCCTTGTTAGAAGAGAACCTGCGGAAGTCATGACAGTGTAAAGATCACAGGACACACTTATGTACTGTCCTCTGTTTCTGTTAACTGGTCACTCAAAAGGGTCCTGGGGGCTTGATGCTTCCCTGCTGAAAGTCACCAGTGGCCGCTACTTTCCCTGACTCCAAAATCATGCCTTTGCTTTTCAGTCTCTCAACTCAGAGGTCTCTAAGGAATGATCTGAGGGGGCATCAGCACATTGAACATACTAGAGGCATAAACCTTTGTCAAATACTGACACGTGTTGGTCTAGATAGGAATCCTGAGCAAGGATAGGATCTTGTAATCCTTTACTGGGTGTGTAATTTACTCTCAGAATAGTCTTCATAGCTCCCTCAGGGCTTCTCAGAATATGGATTAGCAGGAGGAGGTTTCTTGCAAGGCTAAGCTCCTCACTGAAGGAACTGACTCCTTTCACTGATGTTAGCAGGATATTTGTAAAGAAAGATGGATAAATGCACAAAGCTGTAGATTGCTGAGCACAGGAATGCTAAAGTCGCTGATTCCCAGTGTAAAGGAACTCCTTACTAGAGCTACTTAATGATTTTCAGCTGGAATTTTTTTCTCTAGAGAATTTCAGGGTTCCCCCCCAAAATGATTTTCTCTTTATTAGCATTGTTCTCAACACACCGCTGCCTCTCCAGTCCTCATTCATCCTGGAATGAGAAGGCTTCAGGGTGTCCTAATTGTAGCTTTTCAGTGCCTGAAGGGAGACTGCAAGGAAGATGGAGAGTGTTTATAAGGGCCTGGAGTGACAGGTAAAGAGGGAACAGCTTCAGACTGAAAGAGTAGGTTTAGATTGGATATTGGGAAGAAATTCTTTACTGTGAGAGTGGTGAAGCACTGGAACAGGTTGCTCAGAGAAGCTGTGGCTGCCCCATCCCTGGAAAGGTTCAAGGCCAGGTTGGACGAGACTTGGAGCAATCTGGGATAGGGTCAGGTGCCCCTGCCCATGATGAGGTGATTGGATCTAGATAATATCTAAGAACCCTTACAACCCAGGCCATGCTATAATTCTATGATTTCCCATTTCTGCTTATGTTTCCTCATTCTTTTGAAACTAAGTTCCTAAGTGCAAGAAATACCTGTGAAGTATATGTGCAACACTAACACAGTGGGACCCGTAAATCCACTGCATCCTCTAGATTCTGCTTGAACAGAAATTAACAATGATAAGGAGAATCTTTACTCCACAGGAGCATAAGACACTGTCACCAGTTCATATTTAAATATCTTTTTAGGATTCCCTGGTTCACAAACACATATCAAAACTGTCAGATAAGCTTCCAACTGTTCCTATTAGGGTAAATTCATAGTTATTTAACAAATATTTATTAGGATTTTGAGATGTAAGACTGCTTGATGGAGGATCTCTGAATAGTAATCTCCCAAATGTGCATAAATGGTTCATGCAAATGGCGCTGCACTCTATAGACATAGATATTCCTAGAAGAAATGACTTTTATATGGTACTCTCAAGAAATAGCTGCTGGATAGTAGTCAGTATTTGCCAACTATTCACCTGGCCAAAGAGTCTCATCTCTTTAGAGAATCTTTAAAACCTTGCCAGAAAAAACAGATCACTGGGTAGAGAATAGCTCTAAACAAGCCCTTTTGGTGGCCATCTATGCGGAAGTAAATATAGGTAATCCAACAGTAAAGAGAAAAAATGCCATTTTTATCACCGGAGCTTCACTGCTGCAGATACAGACACGGTCCTGTTAACAAGTATGAGAATGAGCACGTGGGGATGTGGCCTGTGCAGAAAAAATGGTGTTGAGCCAAGCAGACAATTATTCTGCTGCTCCTCCACCCTGCTTACAATTCAACCACTGTGTTATTACATGTGGCATTGGAAATCAGGACAGTCCATTACTATAAACATTAAAAGCAATTTGATCAATGGAGTACAACAGACCCCACTACACCAGAAACTCCATTTACAGCATCTAAGGTAACATTGCAGAGGGTCATTTTATTTTCTGGAAAGTTTTCTCTTCCATTTCAAGTGCTGCACTTGATAGTTTATTAAAGGGTTTGCCAGAATTAGCTTTATCTAAATAGTGGCAATAAACTTTACTACTGGCTTTTTACCCTGATTTTGCTTTTCACTGGTCACTGCTATCCAACCAGCCTGTTTGCCACTATGATTTTCCCTTTGTCTGGTCTGCAACATATTTGTGACTAAACAAATAAATAGCATCAGTTCAGTAGATGGATCTTCAGATCCAAACTCCAGAGCAAATTCCATAATCAACTAGGCTGAATGATGCTTTCAGTAGGCCAAGGCTGATACTCACTATAATTCACAGTCCCTGGGTACACTGCTCCATAATAAAGCTTGAATGTCAGGCATGTCAGCCAAGAGCAAACATACCTGCTTGAACTAGTCTTGTGCCAACGGAAACATATCACAAACTGAAAACATTTAGCCTACTGTATAATCGTAAATGGATTCTTTTAAACCAAATGAAGAATAATCACTTATACATAAGTACACAAATATGTTAAATGTTAATATGTAATAAAGCCTTAAGCCACTCCTAGCTGGCATGTTCAGAATAATGTCACTGTAAATAAATACACTGAAGAGCTTTTAGAGTCCAAGACATTTTTGCACATCAGTAGTATTAGTGTAACAGGACAAACTTTCATTATATTCTGACATTTGCTGCATACAGTACGTTGTTTATGCACTAAATGTCAGAATATGAAGCTGGTTTACCCCTTTTATTTATGTATTTTAAAGTTATCAATTTAAGAGTGACCTTATTTAATCAAAACTGCTGTTTAATAAAAATCATGTTCACAGATTTCAAAATAGAGCTTTTGGTTCTGAAGAGACATTAGTTGTTGTTTAACACTCAGATATGTGCTTAGCCTTCCTTAGAATCCTTTTTTCTCCTCTAAGCTTGCAACTCCAGCATGCACAATGGTTTAATCGTATATTGTTCTCTGAGTACTAACCCTTTACAAATCATATGACATAAAAAGAAAAATAAGTAACATTGTAAAGACAGTAATGAGAACTGTTGAGCTAAAGTGCCTCTTAGAGAAATCCTAATAAATTCCAGAATTTCTAGTCTTCTGGCAAGCTTTCCATTTAGAATAAAATCAATGATCAATGGTTGCAAACAGTCAGCATCAGGCTTGCATGCCTCCAGAGCAGAAAAAACTCATAGACGAAAGATGACATTTAAAGGAAAAAAGCTGACATTGACTCCATCACTATCATTGCTTCTGCCATAAAGCAGCTTCAAATATTAAAACATTTTTCATCTGTGCTGCATTATTGGCACCAGAAATTGTTTTCTCTCTGTCTGATACTCACTTGAACTGCAGCAGAGCTCCCTGGAGACTCCAGATTGTTACCAAGGCCTCATAACATATTGGCAGTTGATGTGGTGGTGTTCATGTACACTTGCCACTCACAAAAGAGCCTCCCCCTCCCTTCACACTCATAGGAGAAAGAAAAAGCTCCAACAGGAATTTCAGTCAAGTTCAATGAGTTCACTGACTCAGATGGAGGAGCTGGTGTGCATCCTTTTGAGTAGCCTCCTTGAACTCAGTTTGGGTTTGACTATGGGGCTGGGGCAGGAGGATATACTGTCCACACTGATTTTGTGCCAGTATTTCAAAAAAACTGACCATATGAATTCATTTTGTTTTTCAAAGTATCTGTCCTCCTTTTACATAAATGCCTCTTAATTCGTCTCACATTCTGTGCTCAAGCTGTTCCCAGGTAAGTGTTTCACAACTCAATGGGAAAAGCAGAGCTTTTGTTGATAAGAGCCCTTACAATCTGTCACTGGGAGGAAAGGCAGATTTAGATGCACCACGGAAAGCCTTTGCTTACTATAGGATAATGTTGGCATGACTTTTCATGCAAACACACCGTTAATATATAGGTCAGTGAGAACTGGTAGGCAAATAAACCATAACTAATGCATCAGCTCTTCAACAGAAATTAGGCCCCTAAACCCCTATTAATGCTAAAAACATTGCTGAAATGAATGGACACACTGTATTTCACATCACTTGACAAAATCCCACAAACCCAGTATGTTGTCAAACACTGGGACGACTCAGTTTATGAAAGATGACACAATTAAAAGCAGATTCACGTCATCAAAAATGATTCACGCTCCTCCCTCTAGGAAGAAGACTGAGCCTTTCATGAACAGGGGCTTCTGTCAGAAGCACTTGCCCAAGGACTAATGTTCATAAGGACATGAGGCAGAAGGACAGGTGAGACAGCTCTACCTCCAATCCCTTTGGTGCATTACCACCATCACAGGGGCTGGAGCCTAAGTCACCTTTGACTTATGATCAAGTGCAACAACAAAACAAAGCAAAGACAGGCTGTAAATTATTTTCTGTTATCTTCTACTATCTCTACCCTCCTTGTCAGTGAGTACACCCACCATTTCAAGTGTAAAACAGAATGAATGCTGCAATTTGCAACCAAGCCCATCAATTTTTTGTAAAACTAAGGACTCTGCCCTGTGACATAAAAGCAGTGTTGCCCACCAGATCCTTTGAGACTATTTGCAGTTATGGGAGAGCAAAAAAATTGAGACTCAGGCTGACAGGAAACAAAGATTTGCTCACTGTTCATAACTTCACCACCTTCATCCACCTTTTGACCAAGAGAGCCAAGGGACTGCTACTCAAAACATTTCCAGCAGCTGGGGCATGACAGCACACAGAAGCTGGCTGTGGTCTCTGAGCCTGCAGCATACCTCAGTTCTTAAAAGCAGTAAACCACTGATGTGGGCATCCCACATACTACTGGACTGAGAATTGGCCTTCAGTACTGCTCCTGGTGCCATCCTGCTCCCAATACCATCCTGCTCCCAGTGCCATAGTGCCTGGCACTACCTGGTGTCAGAAACTGACACAGCTGCTGGGCAAAATGTGCCCCTAAGGGACTGTCTCACTGCTTGGATGGCAGTGCTGGTGTATCCTGGCTATGGAGAGGCTTGATCACTGCCATTAAATCCACACCTACCTTGTCCCTGGGGCAAACCAGCTCACACAATTTGTCTGTCCCTCCTGCCTGGCCCCAGCAGAAGGCCCAGACACCCAAGCACTACAGCCCCACGCTCTTTCACATGTGGTATGACCTTTTTGTGCAGACTATTTTGTGAAAAAAATCAGGCCACAAGGAGCAGATGTTGCTGCTGGTGCTGCTCAGGGTGTCAGGGAACCTCCCAGCAGTGGGTAACAAAATTTGTAAGCACCAACACTCAAACCTGCAATAGAATGGTCTGTTTTAGCAAGGTGAACAAACTCTGACAGCGACTGGGTGACTTGATAGGGACTTGTCTTTGTCTTTCTATCATATATCCCAAACACAGACAGTTACTTTCTTTTCCCTGGAGATGCTGGAGACCTGGCTAGCTGCATGCAAGGCACTGACAAAGGAAAACACAGTACAGGCATGAGCAGTATTAGCTCAACTCCTACCACAGGAGAAGCAAAGCAGAAATGGAAAAAGGTATATTGGAGCACAGGGTGGTGTAAGGGGCAGGAACGAAGGTGGGAGGAGGATGCTTCGTGTTGTCAAAGGCTTTGGTACGTCTCAGAGGAAGGCATCCAGCATCGCTCCCTTTGGGGTTTGTTTTTTTTCACAATGTCACCAGGACACAGTTTACTGGAGACTGACAGCATTAAAAAAATTATAGGGTTTCAGTCTATGAAAAGGAAGTAATCATTTGCCACAGACCTTTTGCTGGATATTATCTCATGAGTCATGACCCATATCAAGAGAGCAGCCGTTTGAGTCTGACTTGAAAAGCGAGTGGTTGCTAATGTTCCCCATATATTCCTGCAGGTAACAAGTGATATTTAACTGAGAAGGTCTGTATAACTTGGCTTGCTGGCCCTTTTAACTCAAGTAACTGCCTGAGAGTGAATGACAGACTAGAGAGATTGTGTTGAAAACAAACAGAAAGAAAAATCAAATAGAAAGTATCTGTGTGGGTTGTTTTATTGTGGAAGTGAATGACAGCATTAGGATTTAGACCTCCTAGTTTAACACATCCTGCCTTCCCCAGTTTAATAACTATACACACAACTAAAAGACAGCATATAAAAACACATCGCGATTTAGTGGATCAGGGTTGCTCTATTTGGATTATCAGGACATTTAGGGGGGAGGAGAAGAAAAAAAAAAAAGACCACACAGGGAGACAGCGCAAAGAGCCTCTCCACAGCCATCTGCCACAACATCACGTAGCTCTGTAAACTGACAGACACTCCTTTAGCAGGGCCCAGGCACGTCAGATGAATCAATCAATCAAAAAAATTCTTATGAAACTTAATCACGGAGGGTCGTGTTAGGGAGTGGGGAACAGATTAAATTACCACGGTATTAGATACGGGAAATGATTTCTGTCAAAACCATCTTTACTGCAATTATAATATGTTAATTATGTATTTCATTAAGTAAGTGGATTAGAGTCTGCACAGATGAAATCACGCTGAAGGCTTTGAATCATTTGCTGAGCGGTGTGGGAGGACTGGTGTGAATGGAACCCAGTTAATTTTGAAAACTTTCACATGCTAAACATGTCCCCCCCTCCAAGTGCAGGAAATAAATGCCTCCCAGATTGTTGTGTAAAACATCCAAAGACCACATTAATTTTAGTGATGTAATCAGATCATGGCTGATGGGGTCCAGGAGCTTGTCAAAGATGCCATAAATGTGTTCATGTATAACGAAGCTGCACTGTTTCTCAGTCTCCCGGCCACTGAAGGAAGATAACTTGAACAGGAGACCAGCTCTCTTTTAGTCTGGGCTCCAGAACAGAGCACTACCCAGCACAGACGGGAATCAGAACCCCCCTTATTTTAGGTACTGCATAGTCATGTATGCAGCTGCCAGCAGTGGCTGACTGCAACATTTAGTCTGCAAACACACCGAAATAGCACAGCTCTGCAGCATCCTGCATCTTTTGTGCTCCTGCTTATTTCTTATTTGATGACAAAAAGGTACTGGATTCACAGGAAAGGGCTACTTAGTGATGTATGAGCAGTAGCCCTGGTGAGCCAATAACTTGCCATGTGTATCTGAAAGGGCTCATGCTGGGTGACAGCTACTGGTGTCAGTAGAACCAAACTGATTTACACCATGGGAAGATCTGGCCCAACGCTGCAATCTTTATATTTTTCACAACAGATTATTGATACCTGTAAGTACAGAAAGAAACTACCAGCAGAAGGTATACGGAAACCTATTCTTAGTTTGAATTCTGTGTGAGTGAAAGGGAAGGAGGAGTGTTTCTGTTTCAGTAGCTAGATGTTCCTCATGCATGTAATGCTTTGCTCTTGACAGAGGAAAGAACATGAAAGAAGGGAAGATCATGGTAACTATTGTTCTCCACACTCCCCAATAAATTAAATGGCTCATTTTAGAGGTTTATCTTGGAAAGGCAAATTAATGAATAAATAAAAATAAATGTGTCAAGCTCTAATTAACAACAAGAACTGGGCATCTTGTCATGGGATTGTAGTCTTAGCAGTAGGTAACCTTCCATTCAGAGGAGACTACCCCACATATTAAAAATAAAAGGATATTCAGTGTCACAAAGGAATAACTCTTCCAGTTTTTGCATATCCTTCTCTTCTTTGGAATAGGTTCCAGGGTAGCAGACTCGTTTAAAATATATGTGAAAAAATAAGAGCAAAATAATTAATTTTAAAAAGAAGAACGTATACAATATACATAAATTTGCCTCATCCCAATTATTTAGTTATCAGCAATAATCACAAGGGATTTAAAAGGAGGGAAGAATCTGAGACAGCATAACACCCTGCATGGAGTGAGTGTTGGTGTAAATGACTGGAAAAGGTTGGCTGATTTGATGAAAACCCAATCAGACTCTCTAGGGAGATATTACTTTCCTCATTATTCCACTGATTGGCCTTATTTCATCTGAAGAATGCAGCACATTCTTTACAGTGCTGGCAAGCCTCTTTAACAATATCCAAGGAAAAAAACCCTATCACCTCTGTAATCGAAACAACAGGGAAATTAGCCAGAGTCCCTTTCCTCAGGGAACTGCTACAGAACCCCCCAAAATCTTCTGATGGATGGGCACAGGGAAGCTGTGAGGCAAAGGGGCTGGGATTTTCTCAGATTTGGCACACAGCAAAAGCCTTTCATAAATTTGCTAAAAGCAACTAAAACAGCAGGCTCAAACCATAACTCCTCCCTCTGCACTGGAAAAAAAATAAATAACACTCGAGTTGTTTGCTTGTAGCAACCTAATCTTAACCAACAGTGACATAATTTACTAAGGGAGTTCGTTCTTGTGATACAAAATTTGTTATGCCCGCATCACTGTGCAGGGCTTTAGAATAAAGCAGCATTTTCAAGTCAAGTACAAAACACACTTGTGAAATTCAGTCTGAGAACTGTGTTATCAATGGCCTCAAGCTTGCAATAACTGTTAATTAAGTGTATTTTTCATTACTCTTTAGCAAAGAAGCAAGATTTAATGATGTAAGTTAACAATAGATGATAATTTAGAGTAGTGACAATAGTTTAATTATTCACACACATATAAAAGTTAACTTCATAACTTATTTCTTTGTAAGAACAAGTTCATTTAAAATATTTTGAACAGTGCCTACAATTACCTCATATGGTATCTTGCCATACTGTTTTGGTGGATACAAGTCAATTTCCTATTGAAGTCTCTCCTCTCACAGTAACACAAGGAAGGAATTTTCAGCCTTAAATTTTATATTGTTTGTTTGTTTGATTTTTGGAGAACAGGCTTTTATACCAATAATAAGGGCAGTGAGCTCTCTTGGTTAAAAACTGAGTCAGAGTCCTCAAACAATGGACCTCAATATTGCCTAAGCTATTTCCAAACCTTCCACTGAGGCTTTTGGTGAATTACAGGAAATACTGTGGGTAGAGAACAAAAATACAGCTTATGATAAGCTGCGAAATGGTGCTCAAAACCTACTTGAACACCAACTTCTGAATACATGTGAATGTCTTGAGACCATCAATATCCCAGACTAAGTCTAGATTAAATATAGTCAAGGGTGTTTTGTGAGGAAGATGTTTGCAGTGTTTGTAACAGAAAAATCAAAAAGAATATGAGTTTGACTCAAAGACTGTGAGTACCCAAGCAAATTATAATCATAGTGCATTTAAACAGAAAATTATTCCAAAGAGCCACCTATTAAGTAAGCAATAATGATTCATCCTGTTCAACCAATTCTTCTGTTTCCATATATTTAGTACATTTTGTTCCCCTGGCAATGGACAAGCCTAGGCACCCAAATAGCCAGCAATTTTAGACTAGATTTCCTGACTGGGAATGTGGAGATGTTCCTCAGTTATCACTCAATAAAATCTCTCAAAAAATGTCTGTCACACAGAGAATTAGAACTCAGTATTAGTATGCTATATCTATTTTCAGCTGACTCTTTGATTTACTGTTTTCTCCGATGCTGTACCTGAAAACCTGCAGGGATAATATGTTGGCAGCCTGATCCATTGGCCCAATACAGGCTGGTCTTTCTCTCTGTTAAGCTCACATTTTAAAAGACAGATTTTAAAGGACAGATTCAAGACCAATTAAAGATTTCACAGTGTCCTACACGTAAAGAGCTATGAAGGTCTCTATTTTCAAATAAATGTTCCTCCCTTCAAGACAGAAAGACTGAAAAAAAAAAGTCATGGTAGATGCAAACTCTTATACCCATAAAATAGCAGCTGAGGTAGCAGGAAGGTAAAGATTATGAAGAATATTCCCATTTGCAAAAAACTTTCCTGTTTTGCAGGACTTTTGTTTCTAAGCAAGGCCAGCTGAAAGCAAGGTCAGGCCAAGCTCCTCATTTGACTTAGGCATGCATAATTGACACCCACATTTGGACTCCCACATCCCTGAGGGTGCTCTTGGGAGGCCCCTTCGAGTTTTGAGTGGTTGCAGAGTAATGATGGAAATGTGGGAGACATTACATTCTTGCTCTGAACTGTCTCAAACACAATTAATTACGCCTTTTTCTCCTGCTGGATTCATATTACTATGAAAGTCAGTATATTTGTTCTTCCAGCAAACACAAGAGCCTTCTTTTTGTCAAGCTTATCAGAGTCACACAATTCAGTATTGAATCTTCTTGGAATGAACAAATATTCTCCATATAATAGAGAGAGAAAATGCAACTATCTCAGGACATACTTGTCCATCAGTGCACTAGAAGCAAGGAGAGACACCCTGACCTTTGGATCTGTGTTTAGGGAAGTATTTTTGTTAGAAGGTGGTGTCCATGCTCTGGAGCCAAACATCTGTTTCTTTATCCTAAAACACTGCTGTTTTTAGCAATATCAACCTCAGTGCCCTTGGATTAGCTATAAAATTCAGAGGATAAGACAAAATTCAGTTTTTTGCAAATGATGCTTATTGGGAGCTGCTGAAACCATAAAGATAGTTTAAATAATTAGAAAAATAAACTAAAATATTTCCATGCAATCAAGCAGCAGCTCCTTTCCTCTCTGGCCTTGAGAGAAAAGAAATACGAATGAAAGCCTCAGGATGGGTGGGAGTGGAGGACACGAAGGAAAAAAGATTCAGTACCACTGAGTACGTCTCAAAGAGAAGATGCCAGCAGCTCTATGGTTTGTGTGTATACTGGAGTGTCTACAACCTGCATGTTCCTCTTGCATAATTCTCTGGTTCATCTTAAGACAGGGAAATACCTATTCTTGGGTCTGAAGGGTTGATCACTTAGAGACATAATGTCTCCAGCAGGCTGTGGAGGTCACAACCATCCCTACATTGCTCCATTAGTAATGTTTGTCCTAACAGCAGTAACTGAAGTGCTGGTGATTTAGAGGCTTGGTCACTTCTTTGGAGACAGCTCTGCAGGCTACAAGGAGGAGGCAGGCCCAGCAACAATCCTGAGCAAGATGCTTTAGCTCAAATCTGCTCAAAGTCATACAGTTAGTAGCTCAGCACTCAGGCAGACCTTCCTCACATCTGACTGCAGAAAGACTACATACACCTCCCCAAAGACATGTGATCAACTGCTGATGTGTTTATCAAAAGAAAGATGCTCTTATTTTTGGGAGAAACAGATGTGAAAACACATTCCAGGATATTGCAAACTAGCAATCTTTGAAGACCACACCTTAAGCTACAACATCATGAAGAATTCAGCTGGACAAAATTACCCATTGCCTTTGATGAATCCAGAGTGCTACCTATCACTTATTTATTGCACACTTCACTAAAAGAGCCTGATTTTGTAATGATGGAAGATTATTACATCTGATTACATTGCACATGACAGAGCTTGTATCCTATCCACAGAACATTTCAATTAAATATGGCAATCTTGATTTGCACTCTTGATCAAAAAAACCCTCCGAACTGAGATAGGAGATCATAGTTCGTTCAATACTACAGAAATCAAGCAACAACATTAACAACCTTACTAAATACAGCAGCTGAACTGGCTGTACAAAATGTTTGTTCAATTCAAGTCCATCCCAGTGTCTGAATTTTAAATTAAACTGAACCAAAATAAGCCAAATTAGAATAACCTCTGAAATTCCCCCTATATAATTTATTTAAAATTTCCATCTAAAATTCATTAAAATCACTAGCTTGAGCAGAAATTCAACCTGCAGCATAGAAGGATGTACAGCTGAGTAAAGTCATTTTTCCTGTTTCATTTAGGCATGGTGTTTGGCTCAAGGATTATACAGAACTTCTCACTAAAGGTGGCAAAAAAAAATGTGGGGGAGGGGGGTGGAACCAGAAAAAAACCCTCTTGCTTTTCTGCTGGGAGAAAAAAAAAAAAAAAGAAAAAAGAAAAAGCAACCTTCTTTCAAGCCTTGTACATTCATTTATGTCCTTCTTGTAGAACTCAATCTGATTCACCTTCTAACCCTCCCCAACTCCCATCTATCCCAATAAACAGATACAGTCTCTTGTGTGTCCTGACTTGGGTTGCTTAGCTCAAAATGTGTGTGGTATTTGAAGAAAGCTCTCAGTACTCTGTTTTGGGTGAGGTAAAGTGCTTTGAGACCTGCTTCTTGTTAGGCAAAAATATTTAAAAAAAAAAAAAAATTAAAAAATAATTCCTGCAATATGTGCTTTCCAGTTCCCAGAATTGGGAATAAAGCTAAATTAACTCCTACTGGCCCAGAGGTTGACTCCTGGAGGCTGTGTGAGCTCTATTCTTGTTAAACACTGACAAAACCAAAAGAAAATCAAAATGAGATTTTTCAGTTCTCCCACAAATGGTCTTAGAAGACAAACAAATCGAGGAAGCTGATGGTTCTAACAACATTTAGCCAGTAAAGGAGCCGATTTCATTTTTAGCATAGGGATACTGCGGGTTTGCCATTTAGAAGCTGTGGAAACACCAACCTCCAGTCACCTTCTGAGTGGTGACTTCAGACTAAACCCAACTCTCAGTCAAGTCACTTAAGCTCGTCTAGTTTTCTTTGAAGCCTGGGAAAAATCACAGTTTTGACCAACTGCCATGGAAGACTATAAATCAGACTATGGTCACTGAAAGTCAGACTCAGGTTCACCATATGGTTTGTAAACCTGGAGAATCACTGATGCGTTTTGAGTTTCTGATGAAATCTGAAACATTAGCTAGTTTCACATGGTTTCAGATTCCCTTTCAAACATTTCAAACTCTCCATTCTGTCACTGCATAAATTCTTTCATTCATTCTAGAAGGCATTAGAAGACCACAAAGAAAACTTAAGATTAAAAAGAAGGAAAAGGTAGAAACATACAGTTTTCACAACTGTGTATACAACCAGCTTAATGGCCCGGACAAATGCACTTAATTAAGCATTTATGTGCACAATTACCCAGTTTGTGAATAAAGTCTTTACAATTACGACTACTCACCGGATGTCAAATGTGCCCAGACTGTACATACCCTGTCGTAAAACTGACCTTAACAAAACATGGCCTTCAACTTAATCAATTGTTTTATCTCTTTCAAGGCTTGTATGAAAAGTCAGATGTATTCAGCACATCAGGTCTCTGTAAAACTCAACAGCCAACATGGGGGGTTAGGTTTTTGTTCTGCAGGATTGTCAGTGTAACTTGCCCTAGGTGTTTAGAAGCTGAAAGGTTTTCTTTTTTGTAGTAAAGTATGGAAACTGCTTAAAATAAATAAAAAAAAAAAAGCAACCCTGTGTACTTTTTCATTTTGGTGAGAAATAGTTAATGTTCCATAGTCTTTGATTTATTTATTAAAAGTATTTTACCAGGAAACACAACAGAGACAGGCCTTCTCATTTACAGTGAGACCCCAGAGAGCCGTAAATTTACATACACAAAGGACAAGCATCAACCCCTGAACCTTTAATGTTTATTTTGATAGCCCACCCTGCTGGTAAGGCCTTTTGTTAAGAAGCCAGGTACAACAAGGCAAGGATCCAAACAAACAACACTGGTAGCTTTGTTGACCAGGTCATATGATGTCCTGCCCTTGAACAGTACCCCTTGTCTTTTTACCCTTTGCCCCTAGAAAATGAAGTTAGTTAGAGTCCCTGTGGCAGATTTAGCATTTCCTTTCAGTGTCTGCCAATCTATCAAAATTCAGCTACCGCTGTGAACCCATCAACTCAGTGCAAAAAAGAACAAGGCTTACCACGGACCCCCTCAAAGTAGCAATCATTTATCCCTTCCTGAACTTTAGCTGACCTTTGTAAGCACGCTGGCAGCTGAAGCATGTAGCACCTTGTCGGGTACGATCGGGGCTGGGTTTTTTTCTCTCTCCCCACTCAGCCCCAAACTGAAACCTTTATTTCGTTTCATTAGTACCAGGGTTGCATTTACGAACAACCACTTGCAGGGAAATAAACTCTTCAACAAGAGGATGCAATTGCTGTAAGCAGCATGCAAAAGAATAGAAACAAATATAAATACTCGGTGTTTACAGAGCCAGTTAGCATCACTTTGTAGAGGAAACATACAAAACAAGTGGATTCCATTCACAAAGATTTATTGGGGGGAGGAGGGGACATATTGTCCACAGAACACAATGATCCATTTATATACAAATAATTGCAAAGTAAAATGAATCATATAGAACATTCAGCTCCAAAACTGAGACTACCACATCACTACAATATATTGGCTAAATATTGTGGTGGTTTCATTTTATTTTTTAAAGCAGCAGGAAAATCTAGATTGCAGGAAGGGTGATACACAGTGTAACTCCCACTGTAAATTTAAACTGACCTAAGGGACATAATTACATACATCTCATCATGAGACAATATACTTTTTATTTGTTTGAATTTTATTTGTATTGGTGAAACTGACCTGAAACTGACACAAGTTTATTAGAAAAAGGACTCTCAAAAACAGAGTGGGCTGGTCTTCTTACTTAAGATGGATGTGCCAACTTCTAGTATGATTAGAGAAATGGATAACTCACTAACATCTGTGCAAACTACAATAAAAAGGGATTTAGTGTTACCCCAAGGAAGGTAAAAGAGGCTGTCTGTCCATTAAACGCTTTATTACAGTGCCAGCAGCTTTTTTCTAACTCAGTTATTCCTGCACAGAGCTCAGCACTGTGACTGCCTGTCATCCTTACCAGACAGTGCTTGGGGCTTCGTAGTTTTTTTGTGCAAGGTAGATGACAATCAAATGACTCATTGAGCAGGGAAAGCGCCTGACCCCTAGTGAAGGATTAACTACGGAAAGTGAGTGTGATCATGTCACACCATTACTTAGAATTTTCACAGTCAATTTCTGAAAATATGAGATAACTCCTTAAAGAGACAGCTCTTTCAGGAAGCGCTATGAGCTAGCAGAAATTCCCTTCCAGTACAAAGACAGACAGTGCCATCACAGAGACATCTGCTTGGCTGCTCAGTGTAAACCAAGCACTATCCTTCTCAGGATAGCAGACAAGGTTAAGAGTGAGCAAGACAAAAATGGGATGGCTTAGACCATTCAGGTGGTAGAGGCAGAAAGCAAAGTGATAAGACTATTAAATCCCATGTAGTGGCACAGTCTCTGCCTAAATTAACACAAGGACTTTTAAAATATGAACATTAAAATCTCTATGCAAACATAAGAGACGTCACATGGTCCCTCTTTTATATTGGAAAAAAACCTTGCTCCTCACATCACAGGAAGGCTGCCCAGAGACTGCCCAACAAAGCCAATGAAAAGAGCACATGTCATACTACACTTACAAACACGTGCAGACTGTCACATCTGGGAATGCCTGTTCTTCCATGGTACAGCTGGACCACTGTAAGGAAATCTCAAGAAAAACCACCAAAATACTGTTGGGTTCACCACCAGCATTAAACCAGCTTGTTGTCTCTGTGAACCTATTATCACTTTCTCACGATAAAACCCCCTCATGGTATGAGAAGAGAGGCCTGACCCATTAATCAGCAAATGAAGTGCCCATTTACTCTTTTTTTACATAACACATTTTTTTCATGCACATTTCTAAATGTGAGATTCATCAGGTTTCCATCAAAAAAAAAAATCAGCCTAAGAACCTCAAAGCTTGGGCGTGCCAAAATGAGTTAACATCTGCTGCTGCCTGAATCTAATTGAAATGATTCATTATAAAATTTACAAATCTGCTTAATGATTTTGTATTTCTTTTTCAGAATCACCTTGTTCATTATCTCACCCTAGGTAAGCTGAATTCAGCAGAGCTTTAGTTTCCCTAACTGGCTGGAGTTTGTATTCAACAGTTCCTAATAACGGAAGCTGATTTTCCCTTTGACATTGTGTTTGTGATAGTGTGTGTGTGTGTGTGTGTGTGTGTGTGTGTGTGTGTGTGTGTGTGAGTGAATATACTCCCTCAGAGAAAAGCTCCATTATCATCGAACAGAGACCCATTAGGGGCACCTTGGAAATTTGGACCCTTTTACTAGAATCAGGGCTTAAATGGCACTTTAATTTATGGCAGTTTTCAGGCTGATGGCATTTTTGCTCTCAGGTAAGGTCATCTCAATATATATCCCTTTAGAGAAAGCCAACACAAGAATCTTTTTATGTTTGGTGGGTTTTTTTTTTATTTTATTATTATTATTATTATTATTTTCAAGTAGCCAACTACTCAGCTGCTAAAATGTAAGACACATACAGAATGTATGCATGCTTGATTCTACACTGTTTTGTGTTTCTTTTTTTAAGGGAAGATCCTTTATGTGTCTAAAAAAAGAGAAAAGTGAAAGAAAAAAATGAATAAGCATGTGAATAATTAGATCAGAGATAGATGCCACCTTTTCTCAGTGTTGAAACTGTGAGGGGAAAAAAAGTGCTACCATATAATTGACATAATTGATCTATTTTTTTCCCTTTTTTGCTGCAGTAATTTTTTATGCATGCCATTGTTGCTGTTATTATCCAAGATGTGATCTTGTGTGGTTGATAATACTGACTAGATATGAATACTGGTAAGTACCAGCCAATCACAAATCTATAGTGTCTATTTCTGCATCACCAGGTGCTATCTCATGGGAAATATCCTCTTTTTTGGCAGGCACACAGCGCTCTGCATTATCTGTCATTTTCATTAGATTCAAGCTACAGCTGAGCCAAAAAGACTTAGTTCTAACATATGTGCTCAAAATGGCCAAGATGAGATTGTCCAAATTCACCCTTTCAGGATTGTATTAGAAAACAACTGGAGCTAAAACTAAAAATTAGAGCTAGCAAAGTATCTGAATTACATTTGGGAAACTGCAAACACCATAAGCTCAAAAGATTTCCAGCTTATCACAGTCATCACCTCCAAAAGCTCCAAGGAGCCTAAGTCAGCAATTTCTATGTTTTTCAACACTTCTTTTGTACAGACTAAATGTGATGATGTCAACAAAGAAGAACAAGGACATCACAAGAAGACAAAATCCTTCTGTTTTCCAGTGGCTCAGAAAACTACAGCTAGAAGCCCCTGATTACATGCAAATGCCATATTTAATAGGTCAATGTTATTATACTCTGAGTCAGCACTAATATATTAGTTGGGACTGTTGTTTATTAATAATTCTGTAGCTAAACTATATGAAATGGGACCATGAGCTTTCTTCAATTACAATAAAATAGTAATACTGTATCCTCCATCTAATGAGGACAGGCTTAATTGGGATGGTTGCTTTATTAAGATACCTCCCAGGAAACTAATTTGGTATAATGTTAGTGAATAGCTGTGACTGCTGTTTAATTGGGGTGGTACTAACAAAAACTCTGCTTAATAGGGATACATTTGGTCAGTACCAAGGGGTTAAGTGATACTTAAGTTGGTGTTAAATGGGTGTGAAATTCTGAGTTTTGTTCTTTTAATGAAGCCATTGCTAACTAGGGGTCAGGCAAGTAAAACAGGCAGGGAAATAGAATTCTGTAGCTATCGGTTTTGTCCTCTCATTTCATTGCAAGAAGTTTAAAAATGACTCCTTGGTAGCATTCATTCAGTTCCTTGGATATAATTCCTTTTACCCATATTCTGTTAAAATATATTAGTCTCTGACTTTCAACCTGATTTGCTTCCACTGAAAGATTTCACGACTGGACTCATATGATTTCATCTTGCATTTAGGAAGCATTTCTAGGTGGTCACTTAGCCAAGGGCTATGAAGAAGCCTTTGCTCCACTTAAATCTGGTTTAATTTCACGATCTGAAGCATGAGCCTTCAGCTAGTCCTGTACAAAAGGATGAAACTAGCAGGAAGGCTCAAGATGAAAATCAAAAGCCATGCCCATGTCATCCATATGTACGAGAACATGTATTTGTAGTAAAGTTCAACCTCCTGTAGCAAGCAAATAGCTTACACACACCTTCCTCCTGCATGTCAGCCTTACCTGATCTCAGTGATCAACGCACCTATGGGAAGTTACTCAGAGCAGTACACCAGCCAGCAGCTGTGGTATGTACTAGCTAATAAAAGTTTTATGTTAAGAAGTTTTGGTCTATGGAATGTAAACCCTTAATTATGAGCTCTACACCACATCTAAAACATTTATCAACCAATATTGAATAGCAAACATCTGTAAAAATCAATCTCTTTTTGTGGCTCATTTGCAAACCGAGGAAGAACTAAATTGTGCATAATAAGCACAAAAATGATCAGAAGATCTGCAGAACTGGCATAAAAAGATAAAAGGATATCCCATTATGGGACTACTGCATATCTTTACCTACAACTAGAATCCAAGGTTTATTGGTGACAGGAAATGTACCTGTTGGCTATTAATAAAAATACTTACAAGAAATCCAGTTGGAGTCTATGTTCAAAAATCAAAATGGAGGTATGAGTCCAGAATGGATCCTTGGTCATTGTTAAAATTTAGTGTTGCCATGAATATTGTTTAATACTACCAAGTACTAAATTCCACTGCCTTAATTGTTCTTACACATTTTATCTATTTAGATTGTGAAGGGATTTTGGGGGGTTGGGGGTTGACATGACAGTGGAACCAAGATGAAAGAATCTCAAAATATTAAAGTCAAAGAATTTACAAATAAGCTTTCCAATAGCCTTTCAGCAGGCAAGGCTAAAGTTACTTAATATGTAAATTTTTATTAAAAGAAGAATTATGACTTTTTCAGCAATCAGTTCAATTACATTGAAACATTTCAACAGGAGTTGTCGTAGGAAAAGTCCTTTAGAGAAGAGATTCAGGTGTGACATGAAAGCTGGAAAAACATTCATGAGTTGAGATGCACAGGATTTATTAGCTGTTACAACACTGCAATAAATTTACATCATCACCACTGTATGCTGACGCCATTCAATGATTGCATTTGGCCTTTTGGCAACATCACTGATCTCCCATTTTCATAACAAGTACATTTAAAAAGCAGAGTTTTATGAAACATGTTTTTTGATAGAAGCCAAAGATTCTGATGAGAAACTCTTAACCAATCCTGAGAAGTATGATATAGGAAGTTTTGTCAACATTTCTGCTCCAACTTTCTTAAAATAGTCCTTTATATTTCACTTTTTGCTACAGATAAACCAGTGTTTTTCTGCAGCAAATCTAGAATGCTGATGGTGTCTCAGAAAGGCCCTGAAAGAGGTGAAATAGTGCCTTGATTTTGAATAAGGGAGAATATGGTTTATAATTGGCCTGGATCTTTGAAATTTGGTTATAGTCATTGTCTCCTAAATACTTTTTTCCTAGCTTTGTTAGCCAGGATTCTCAGTGTCACATGATCTGTGGTTGATGAAGGTAGTTAAGGGAAAACATTAAAATGGCAATTTGCCCCTGAACAATTGCTGCAAAAATTAACAAAATAGTAAAACATTATGCAGCAGGATCTTTGCAAACTTCCCCCATTAAACTGGGGCCATTAGCTACACTGCAACTTGAACTTCAAAGGGCTTTGTATGTTATAAAGTCTTGGGGGTATCATACTGTTATAACAAACATCCCTCATATTTTTAAACAAAATATGCAAAATAAAACTACAGATAAAGTAAAAATAACCAAGGAAAATTAGCAGGCAATTTCTTTAAAGCTTATATTCTGTCAGCTAAATCTCAAGTGTTGAATGTGACTGGTTTTTTTGCATAGTACAGTGAGAACCAATAAAGCTCCTTTTTTTCCTTTTTTTTCTGAGTAGTGTATGTAATCCCTAGAAAACCTACCAAGAGCTAATGTAAATACAAAACCAGGCTGCAGCCCTATGTACTTTTCACTTCTTTGAAACAAAACAAATTCTTGGTTCTGTTGGGGTTAAGGGTCGGTGGTCTCGTTTGAGCCCACAGTGGACAGTCATCTGCATGACACAGCTGGGGTGCCTTCTGGCACAATTCAGTGTGATTGGCAGGATTTGCTCGGGAGAGGCCCAGGGCTGGATGATGAAGTAACTTCCATTATAGAATACAGACAAGGTCAGCTTCATGCAGAGAGTAGCAACAAGAAGTCCTGGTCCCCAAAGCCTTTGTCTTAGTGGACGTATGCTTTTGTATTTTGCTGTTATGCTTTAAGGGGAAAAAAAAATGTTTTCAGCTGTTAACTGCTATGTGCTTGGAGGTTATCAAAACTGTGGAAAAACTACATCCCATGTACAAGTTAAAAAACAACTGAGCTTATCTACTGCATCTAAAATAATCTGAGGCTGTCATAGATGTTTTTGCAATACTTTAGATGGAATGATTGATTTTGGAGAAGTTGTTTGCACTGTGTCTCTTAGGAAAGCTGTCCACAGAGCAGTAACTAAGAATAACAGTTGTGTTTTAAGAGTTATGCCCAGATTGGAGAGGCCCACCTGCAGAGCAGCTCAAAGTCTGCAAGCTTGCCTTGGGATTCCTCAGAGCTGGAATGGAGCATTTAGCATTGCTGTCTGAGCTGAATTTTTCTAATGAAAGTCAGAGTTACAGCAAAGCAAACCCCAAAGTAAAGCAAATCGTTCAAACCAATGAACTTAGAAAACTCAGTATGAAGTTAGTTAATAGGAATGTTAGTAGGAACAACTCAAGTACTGAGAAGGACATTCATGCTCCAGCCTGGTTTTTACTACCATATAGTTAAGGTGACAAGACATTTAATAAATCTGAAATTCAGCTTATATAAGTGGGCAAGTAACAGTTCTCAATCTTTGCTGTAATCTTAGTGCTTTGGTACCTTCACTTCCCATGAGTCTATCCAAGATCAAATTCCCTGCTATGACAAAGCAGCCACTGACAGCCTGTGGAAAAGCTCATGGAGGTCTGCTTTTGCAACCTGCCCCTTAACAGAGTTCCCTTCACAATCTTTCTTTAACAGCAAGTAAACAGGTTGCTTCTCGTACTTAGAAAAGCAAGGACCCAGTTGTCTGGAACTTTGAGTTATTAATTATAGTCAATTTTCTTCTTGGTCAAGGTCTGTTCCCAAGGTCACTAGGGAACATTGACAATATTCCCCACTGTGTATTTAGTAGCCTACCTAATCCCTTTCTTTCCTTCCCCTGTACATACAGCCATCTCTCATTTGCATGCTGTCAGACAGTACAGCTTGCAGGGGTGAAAGAAAAATGTACACTAGAAAATATACCAAATTTCTTTATAATCACAGACAACAAAAAACCCTAAACTACCAAACAACTACATTCTTGAGTTAAGAAAGAATTCACCTTGCAAGAGCCTCATGATGCTACTGACAGATTATTCCCATTATATACATCTATTTACTTTGCTAATCAATTAAAACACTGACGTTAACATATGCCATATTAAGTGGTGCATATGCTATGAAACAGTTTGCTAAAAAAAAAAAAAAAAGGCAGAAATACTTTTGTGAACTTCTGTTCCCATCTGATGTTTTAAAACAGTCTTGAAAAATTATCATTTTCTAGCCCAAACACAAAAGTATTTCTCCCACCCTCTGCTGAGGCAGCTGAAGTTAATGAAAGAGACCTTAGGGGAGAACAGAAGCAAACAAAAAACTTCCCCTCTTTGGCATGATATTGGCCATCAAATCTTGTGGAAAGGTCTTAAAAATGTTTAGGGTTAAGCAAAAGACAAATTGTCTCAGAAATGAAACATCTTGTCTTTAGGCAATAAAATTTGGCTGCAACAATCTCCTGATGACAGACTCATTTCTGCAGTTCCTGTGTGACACTATTCCCAGCAAGAATGTACATCTAAGGAGAAGGCCAACCCCAGGCTATAGTGCCTGGCATGTAATGCCTTATACCTTTGGAGGGGCTTGATTGCTTAGGATTGCTGTCACACAGATGCAAACAAGGGAAAAACAGGATGGTTTTGGTTTGGTTTGGTTTGGTTTTTTCCCAGATTGAAAAGAGGGGTAAAAAGGGGAAAAAAAATACATTAAAGAAGATTGGTGGTTAGGTTTAGACTGACAGGTCTTCCAAGGTGGGACTGACAAGCAAACCGGGTGTGAATGCACACTAACACCCATCACTCCTGAGCATCCAGAGCATGGGTGAACATGTACAAAATCTACTTTTCTTGAGCCTCTCGCCTACTTCATTTAAAACATCCATACAGCAATCCCTCTGTTTCTTTGGCTGGATTCTTCATCAAGACCTATTTAGTAAACAGTTATGTATTGGCCTTGAACTGGATAGATCAGGTACCAAAACCTAAAATATTAAAACAGCATTTCAAGACTAAATGTTCTAGTGTGGTTAAACAGCACTCCTGAAGCGCCCCAGGCTTCACACATCATTCTGATGAGGACATGTCATATTCTGATACTGACATGTCAAGCTTAGGGGGTTTAGACAGGTACAGTTAAATCACATCGCAGCATTGAACTTCAGCTTCTAAAATTTTTATCTTGCTTGTACAGCAAGACAGGATGGCTGGCCTTACAAAGCTGACTGGCCACAAAAACAAAGGAGGGGGAGGGTGACTTGCTAGGTCAAAGAAAAATAAATGGGAGGGAGTGGATAGTGAAGAAGACCAATTTGCTTTCTGCTCCCTATGTAGACTTGTGCATGACTATGTGGAGAAAGAGAGGGGCAGCAGAAGAGGAATGAGCTACTCTGAGGATCAGCTGCTCATCCCTCACCAACACACCCATTTCAATTTGGAGTTCCAGGCTGTCACAGACCTCTAGGCTCACTGGCTGTTCCTTTCATTGATGGAGACAGCTCCTATGGCAGGATAAATCCAAGTTCAAGCCACCTATGCAGTGCACATAGCCATGCTGACCAGATCAGATTTGAAGTTTCAGTGCATGGCAGGCACCAGCAGACTCAATTAAGGTGAGCTGCTAAGCTAAATTTGCCCTGCCACCCCCTGGCAGCAGAAAGTTCTCCCTCTCACAAATTTCCCATGTCAAAAAGCAACACAAAAAGCCCTTCAAAGACTCCTGGATGCCAGGCAGGAGTAATCAGTGAGGAGAGCTGCAGGGGATTCATGCAGTGCTATTAGCTTCAGCAGTAAACCAAGATACTCAGTGATAAAATCTTATTCTGCTGTGAGAAGTAGAGGAATGTGTGTGGTGCCTCTTCTTCCTTGCCTTCCACCAGAAGTTCTCAAAATACCCATGAAAGAAGAGCAAGCTAAGGCATTGAGACAAGCAAAGGGATGGTTAGCTATCTGGAGCAAGAACCACACACTGTCCAGATGAGCACTTTACATCCTACTCTGTAGCTTTTAATCTTGTGCTGACGAATTTTGCTCTAACCAGAAAAAGGCAGTTAAAAACAGAACTGGATGCTCTGGCCAAGACTTATGTCAGATATTCCTGTATCTTTGCTTCCCATCTCCAGCAAGCTCCCTGTATTACAAAATCCTCTGGAAATATTTCCTGGCAGCATAAGAATCTGTAGTTATTGAGAAACAAGGTAGGTTCTGCTGTGCTAGAGGGAAGTGCTAAGAGTACTGGACTTCTTTTTCAAGAACTTTTAACCTAAACACTAAGAACTACTCCAAAAAGCCAGAAGAATCTCCAAGTGAATTAAAACAGTAGAGCTTGTAGAAAAAAGCTCATTTGAAACAAACTTTCTTTCATTCTGAAAAATTATGTCTTGCTAATTCTTTAAATCAAGTCTTGGGCAAAAATGTCCAGGTGTTATTCAGACTGGGGGAACATCTGACCAGCTTAGCAACAAAAACATATAAAACTGTTTTACCATAAGCATAACTGAGAGTAGAATATAGAAACTGAGTTTTGAAGGCTGGGCTAGAAGTGTGTGTGGGAAGCATTCCAACAACTCAGATCAGCTGATTCCTGTGCTACGAAACCTCCCCAGCTCAAAATTTTACTGCAAGGTAAGGTGGAGGTGGGGGGGAGACACTTTAGAAGTTTTGGTCATAATTCTAAAGTTAAGTATTTTAGAAGACGGTGGCTGAACCTGAGCCTTCTTACTCACTATTCATTTATTTCATGCTTCTTCACCCCTGGTTCTAAAAGCAAGATATTGTTAAACTCCATATAAAATACAAATACACAAAAATCTTTGTGCTAAAGAAGTTGCTGAGGGTTTTGTTTGTTGGTTTAGTGTTGTGGTTTTGGAGTTTGTTTTCTGGAATCATGTTCTTGGAAGACCAAAATTTCTAGAGACAAAGTGTTAGGTCATTCCATTGGACTGTTTTCCATTAATTTCCACAAATTTTTCATTAATTACTTTCTCCTTTTAAACTCTATATATTTCAGGAATGTGACAATTTCAGGGCAGCACAATCTATGGCTTAGGACTTCAGCAACTGTAATTCCTCAAAGGTTTGCAGCTTTTACCAGAAGGCCATCTTACTGAAACTCAACAATATGCTAACAGACCACAATGGCGAGTAACAAAAGTCCTGGTCTGATAACATAGCCTTTTTTTTTCCTTTCCAAATTTTCAGTCAAAACACATTTAAGTCCCAGCACCCAATTTCCTCAAAGAATTAAAAAAAAAAGAAAAAAAAAGTAATTTTGTGGTTCAGACCTCAAACTCTGGTTGTTTGATGGCAATCAGAGGTCAACTCATTTTAAACTGCTTGATCATGTCATTTTACTTGACCATTTTTGCCTTAATTGCAGATCACATTGGCTGTAGCACAATATTCTATAAATACTTGAACAATCTGTTCAATAGAGTGATAAAGCTAAGCAATTTAAAAAATAAGTTGAGCTATGTCACCTTCTTGTCAACTAAGCTACTAATTTAACTATATGTAGAACTTATATAATGAACTGCTATGCTGAGCACTGAGTAGAATTTCTAGTTACTCGCTTTCAGTGCTCATTAAGGTGAGAGATGACAGGACTGGCCACGTGTTCCTCTACAGCTGGATATCACTGAGCTTATAACTAACCTGGCTAGAACAGAATTAAAAACACTTATCAGCATTTAAGGAATGGAGTATTTCAGCAGTAGGCCAGTCCTGCTTGCCCAAGCCCTCACATTTTACTGTTACTACTGTGGATGATACCAGAGTTTTAATTATAACAACCATTTACAAATACTGTTGCTAAAATTATTTCCCATGCCCCAGTTCTGTCCAGGCCATGGTCTCCTTAAATCACCTTCCTGATCTCCCCTCACCCTCATTCTTACATTCCAGGTTTTGGTGGCCATTTCTACCTCCTACACTACATCCCTATTACAAAAGTTAATTTTAAAGGACCTAAACTGTCTTTACCTGCCCTTTCCCAGCTGTCACTCCCAGCCATAAGCTGTCAGAGATTTATTTTCAAAGCCTAAATTCCCACCGGTGTTGCAAGTGGACCACAAGGAAGAACATTGCATCTCTGAATCCAGGAACCCTGGGAGACAGTTTACAACAGTTAGCAGGCGACCGGAAAATCACTTTGTTGGCAATTCAGTCCTCTGCCCAAAAACATCTTTCTTAGGATATCTTTTCCAGTAGATTTGTATTTTGGAGCCCTAACTATGAAATCTATTGAGACAAAAGGTCCATCCAAAGCTTTTCCTCTGCTGGGATATTTAGAAGAACTTCCTACAGTGTAAATGCTTTGCTGTCTATTAAGGTATGAATACATCTAATTCTTTTCTCTCACATGAGAACTCGTAGACTCTTTCCCTACCTGTCTGATTGCCTGGAGCTCATAGGCAATTAATTCCCTAAAGCCAGTATCCATCTGTTGATTTTTGAACTCCAGTTTCAAGGGTATTTAAGCATAGGAGGGACTTACAGAACCAAACAGGCTATAGAACTGTGTAGGCTTTGTTTACGTAGGAAATTAGGCTAAAAGATGATCAGTCTTAGTTTAGTTTGATTATACTGCAAGAGAAGAGTATTAATATACAAATGTATTACTTGATAGAAGTCATTGTGCCATTCTGGAGAGATGTCTTTGTTGAGTTCTCTTTGCTCAGGGAAATGCCATTGCTTAAGTTTTGATGTATACTTCATTTTTAAGGCATTTTATTGCTAAGAGAATACTGGTAAGTGCTAAAAGGTACTTTCCACATATGTTTCAAGGGATTATATCATGTCTGAGGAACCTTTTGTTTGCTGAGCACAGAACAGACCTTCTCAAAGCATACTGGCCATACCAAATAGCACCTTGCAAGTAAGCTTTTACATTGCAGGAGCCACAGCACGCAGAAAGTATGCAGGAGTCAAAGGATACAGTATTATAATTCCAATTTATAATCCTTACCAAAATCTATTGAGTCAGTGCAAATTATGGACCAGGATATATTTCAGAGTCTTTCTGCTTCCTTAGTAATACAAGGTCAAAATTGGTATTGTATAAGAATGAACACCTTCAGGATTTACCTATCTTCTTAGTACACTGAAAAGCTTGAAAAAACCCCCATGCTAGTAAGAAATAAGAGAACAACTTCCTGGCTTGTTTTTAAGCTCTAAAAATGTGGAGTTCTTTGTAAGACATAGTTATGAATTTTTCTATCAGAGGTATCTAGGAACTGCAGTTTCCATGTTCCATTTTAAAAGACTCTTTTGCCTTTACAATAAAGAAATTCTTACAAACCTCTTCCATCCAGGTTTCAAAGTATGACATGAAGAATTTGCTAGAGCTAAGGAAGTTCTTCCACTATTTATGTAGTGCAAGAGGAAAGAACAGGTTGCAGCTTGCCCTTAACTCTTTCCCTCCCACAAATAGTTTCCTTTCTGATCTTGATTTTCTGCCGGGTTTTCACAGAATTCCCAATACTGATTGAAAATGAACATTTTAAAAGGCCAAGTTACTCCACAGCTGACACAGCAGTGTTACACACGTCCTGCAGGAGAGCAAAGCCTTTATTTAATAGGACTTTCTCACACATCTTCCACTTCTGTGTCCCCCAACAGCAGAAGTTTCCTCCAGCATTTCAATGCACGTGCAGACAAGAGAGCATGAGCTTGCACACACAGTCTGGCCTGGGTTCCCTGGCTCAGTGCGTAGCTGCACCAGCCCACCCTTTCCAAGACAAGAACCTTTTCCTGCTGCCAGTAACTTAAAAAGTCATGTCATTCAAACAGTTTAAATCTGTCCTGAGAAATCAGAGTCAAATCACATGCCTGATGGGAGCTGTTAAGGCTGCACAAAATAGGATTTTTTTTCATTCTATCTGAAAAAGAAAAAAATAAAAAAAAGAATTCCCAGGAAATTGCATTAAGCCTACTGAGAGATTAAGATTTGTTTTATAAAAGTTAAGCACTTACAAGATAAGGAATACTAAAATTAGGTGGTCCATATGACTTCAAATCTGCTTTCTACTTAAGTGTAACATAAACTGTCCTTAATTATATTATTACTTTTCTCTGCACAAGCCCTGCATCATGCAGTATATAGAGGGGGCACCACAACTCAGGGAAAGAAGCAGCTAATTCCAAGAATACCTTTTCATCTCTCCATTTTGGTTTCTGCCTCTGATGCATTGCTGCAAGGAATGCTGAATTGCTTTGACATCTATTGCCAGAGTATATGTATGCCTGAAAATTACTAAGGATGTTTCCCTACAGGGAGATGGACAAAGCTATTTTTCCCATTTTACAGGCAGCAGAGTCCCTGAGTGAGCTCTGGGTCATAAGTTAAAGCCTCTTGTGTCCTGGCCACATGCTCCAGCTTCCAGATCTGTATTTGTAATTACTGCTTGGTCGACTCAATCTACCACTGTAAGAGCTTAGGAAACCTGTTATTGAAGGCTCTGTGTGTTCCATGCTGAGCAGCCACACTTGTGATTGAGTTTTCTTGCATATTATTTAGTGTCATATTTTAGCCATGTCTTTTCTCTCCTTGCAGTTACAGGTGTTATTGCTAACTTTCAACTCTTAGAGCTACTAAGGCAATGATAATTGCTTGGCAGATTAATTACCTGATACTGTGCCTTAGTTTATTTCCAGAAAACAGTTCATGCTGTGGTCCAGAAGAAAAGGAGTGAGGGCAAAATTCCACTGAGGGGAAGGTATTGCATGATCAGGGAGCTAAAGAAATCATGTATGTGCCAGGCAACACCAGCAAATAATAGCTTGAATGAGTAGCTTAAAATTCCAGCATTTTCTAAAAGTTGTGTTGGCATGTGAGATGGCAGTGGTCTTACAGGAGCCTGTTATGTGCTCAGAGTTTTAAGGGTTCTTTAGTTAAAGCAGTTTTAAGGTAAGTTGTTTATGGCAAAGTAGTGCAAAATAACAATCTTATTGTTTCCTATCTTCTTCTGACTTCCCTTATCTCACTTTTTCAAAATGGCAATCTGTCCCACAGAAAATATTATTTTTCTACCTTGGATCCTTTTCACATAACTGAAATTTCTGTTACAGCTTCACCTCTGAATTTGCAACGAATGAAGGAACAGGATGTGAAAGTTGCAGTAAGAGAAGCAATTTATGTGCCACGAATATTAGCTTTTCTACACTGTCGCAGTGAGTGTGATAAGAAGTAGGCGCCCATGTACTGTATGCACAGAATGAAACCTTTCCTTAGCAAACAGAAACTGAAATGTTTGCCCAAAGGATCAAAGATTCACACTGCAAAAGACTAATATTAGAGAGCAAGATAACCAATTAGTGTTTCCAGGCCATATGCAGAACTGAGTATTATATTTAACTGAGGTACAAATTTCATCCTTTGCCCTCTATAAACTCTCATGGCAACACAGACTGTGAATACAGGAGAAGTGAGCAATTTCCAACAAGATCTATGTGTGAAAGCACAGGCAAATTCATATACAGTTCATCATCAAAGAATTTGCCATTAATACAGGAATCATGTTTCTATTCTAATGTCTTACCATTCTTTAGTATGCTTAAATGCAGTTAAAAGAAAGTCAAATTGTAGACCCTGAGCAGTGGTTTCTGACCACCCAGCCTGTCTAAATCAGAGAAACCCTTTGAAGAATGAAGTATGAATCAAAGTCAGGTTTCGCTTTTGCAACTTTATACATAGTAAACTGGAAGGTGAGGTACTATGATGTCTTAAAATACCACCACAGATTGTTTCCATCCCTTTCAGGATTTCCAGGCTCATCTTATCATCTCTGCTTGCTAAATACTTTCAGTGAACAGTTATGTAATAAATATGGTAACATCTGGAAGCCCACAACATTCAGCACTGTTTAGTTAACATTTAAAAGTGTGGGCTGTGTAAAATTCAGGTGGGAGAGCACTGATCCATCACCAAGAAGCAGGAAAAGGAGAGGGTTGTCTGGACACTGACAGCTTTCCAGCATATCCTTATTTCATAATTCAAAATTATAATTACAAGTTTCTAATTAATTTCATTCATCAGAGTACATCCATCTCATTCTATAGGCTTCTCAACCCCCGTTTTTTCCCCCCCTCTTTTCTCCTTTCCAGAAAAGGTAAGGTCCACAGTTGGCCTAACACACTCATACCGTGCCCTTTGTAATAATGCCCCTTACATTAGTGCCAAACAGTCAAGATTTTCTAAAGCACTGAAGTAATTCTGCAATACCCTCACTGCTGTGGAAACTGCTGAGCAAAACCCTCACACAATGGCTCTCCCTGGCATTCTTTAACCCTGTTGGTGATGATAAAGTCTCATAAATCTAGGTAAATCTTTAATTATACCTTAGGAGCACTCTGATATTATAACTATGAAGTAGTAATAAAGAATATGCTGACAATTAGCTCCAGTAAGTCTACACTTTATTGAATGGGGGGAATTGCTTCTAGGGTTAAACCAGAGTTGTGCCATGGGTTCTTGTTGCTATTTTTGGTAAGCCAATTTTTATGACCTAGCATATACGCATAGAGAACACAACACCTGCACTTCTCTCTTTTTTTTTGGCAAGTGTTTATGTCCTCTTTTTTTCCTTTTTTCTGGAACACTTAGAGTTCTTGGTATTGGAAAGCCATTTTGGCTCTGAAAAAATTAAAGATGCAACTACATCTTTGCCGTGTGTGGCTCTTTACAGTGGCAGTGCTTTTTTACTCCAGCTCTGGTTAAAAATTATCAAAGGTAGACCACTTATTGTGGCTTTGAAGCTCTGGTGATATTGGCAGAAAATCAGAACATGCCTGCCTGGAGGATATATCTTTGCTTTTAAATGTCAGTGTTACATTTGCATGTATTTTCCACTAGTGTATGCAAGTTATTTATATCTTAAACCAAAGCATACTTTTTAACTTGTATGAATAATGCTGAAAAATGTAGTAATTTCTCTTACTTTACTAATTAAATCATCTTGAAAAATGGTCTAGGTACTAAGTGACAGGATTAACAAGGGCACTTTGCAGGATTTTGATGTTTTCTTGATTAGATCAGGAGTATTTCATATAGAAACAGTATTTGATGAAGTGGTTTTAGCAAAGTGAATGAATGAACAACTAGTTTATCTCAGGATTTTCATAAAAGAAGCCATCTTAGCTGTCAAGGAAGTCCAGCCAAGAGTGAAAATGACCTTAGATCACAGCTAAGCAAAAGGTCAGTTAAAAAGAATAGCAAGAAACATTATTCTTAGTGCTGATCCTTTGGGTTAGCCAGTGTTATTTCAAACAAATGTAATGCACAGTACTGAAATTTAATAGGTCAGTACTACAGGAATATTGGGTCTCAATCCCATACAATTGTTTTCACTTTTCCTTTTATTTCTTTTCTGCAAGAAATAGTGTCGTTCCTGTTAATAAAGAGCTTGCTGAAAATATTGTGTGAAAGGGACTATATTTTAAATAGTTGCATGTCAAGTTGACTTTCTTGAAGTAGTGAGATGGTCAAAATACTTCTCTTGGCAACAGCCACACAAATTCTTTTAGCCTCTTCCAAATGTGATTCCTAAACCTTCCTATTTTTAAGCTATTTATTAAGAAATAATAAAACCGTCAAAATGTTTACATATAGTGCCTACCACCTGAGGTCTCAGACTGCTCTGTCAATATCCTATTAATTGCATTATAAATTTTATAGAGCTGGAAAGTATAAAAATTCCCATTTTACAGATGGGGAAATGGGAATATTAAGAATTCATGCACTCAGTCACACAGGAACTAGCAAGAAAGAAGGCTAGAATGAAGATCTCCAATTGCCCAAGAGCAGAGCTCATTAGACAGAAGTCGAGCAAAGAAAAATATTGCATTTGTCCCTGTGATTTCAGTCTTCTAGATATGAAATAGTTGGGTACTAACACAATAGCAACACATTTCCATGGATTGCTCCAGGAGGACAGCAATTTGGAGCAAGTTACAGTAACTCTCTGGCCAAAAGCAACACAAATAGACTTTTACAAAAATAAATTGCAAACTAACAAATGGTAACAAATATTTTTTCATTGAAATACTAAAAAGGAAGGCAAACAAAAGCCAGGAAGGATTATTAAAAAGCCACCCTATGTTCATAAAAATTCAGTGTTGGTAAATGCAATAGCCTGGATTTAGTTTGCATATGTTATATTAATCCTGGTCATACTTAAAATAGAATATGGAGGGAGTAAAGAGATCACAGCCAAAGCACTCTTCTTGAGATTTTTAAAATGAGAAAATCCAAAATAGCTTACAGAGAAGGAATTGGGAAAGGTGATATCCATTGATTGTAACCTGACACGTGTCATTCAGGGCTTGAATTTGATTTGGTTTTATTTGCAAGGCTACATGTATCACATACATTTAAGAAGATCCATGTGCTTCCAAGGCAGCAGGATTTATCCCATACTCTGGTCAGGTTGCCCTCCCACTCATACTCTCACTATAGTCACCTCTTAGACTGTATATCTCATGCACAAATCCATTCCAGTTACGTAAAAAAACCTTGTCTGTAAAAAAAAATAAAAATATATATGCATTGCAGTATTGAAATCTCAAAGCACCTTGCAAAAAATTTACAGAATGAGTTTTAGAAACCCCTCCAGAAACTACTTGCTTCATAAATGTTTCCAAATACTTTTTTTTTTTTTTTTTTCACATGGCTTCCTCACAGAAAGAGAACTGTTTATCTGGGAAAACATTCTTTTAACCAAACATGAAATCATAATTTCGTCTTTTCAAAATAAGTTCAAGAAAAATTAATCATCCCAAAAGGTAAACCTGAAACAGGGAAAAATAATTAAAACTAAAAAAAA
>VXAU01001252.1:819105-833600 GCA_013399695.1 Formicarius rufipectus
AAAAAAAAGGCAAAAACACCTCAACTCCTCTTTCCACTGGAACATTGTTTATAGTTACTTAACCCAAACCCAACCCCACACATCATTTACCTAAATAACTGCACACAGTATCAGTAGCCAATATCCTGTCAATTAAAGTTCTTTTCAAACTTATTTCCTTACTTCCTGTGTGATTTCACATTGTTTTTATTTCCTTCCTAACTATAGTTCTGGGAATAGTTTATTGATCATGACTCATTGCTTGAAATTACACACAGATTTGGAAATCCACAACTTTCTCCACCTTTGACAAGTGAATTCAAGCTGTATCAAACTTTTAGAAAGCTCAAGCTGTGTCAAACTTTGGGCACAGAGGCTGCCTCCTGAAGCTTAACTGCCCATAAGTTACTTAAAAAAATTCAGAGTTCAGTAGACCAGAAGCATAAAGACATTTTCTTTGCTTCTTTTTATCTCACTATACTTTTGTTCCCCAACAGTGTTTGAACTCACATTATCCGGTTATTCACTCTTATTCCTTTTTTTTTTTCTTTTAGTATACTTACTAATATATCATGTTTCCTAGCGTAGTTTTGAACAGCTTTACATCCAGCTCCATTCTGGATGAATTTCAGCATAGAACAAACACTGCTTGTGTGATCTAGGCTTTGGAAAGTTATTTCCTAACCAAAGTAGGAATAAACGAATGGCTACAATTTAAGACACTTTTATTAGTCTGCAATTTCAACCCAGCTAACGAGGCTCAGCTACGGTCCCTACTCATCACATGGTTTCTGCCTGATCACCCACACACTTGGGGTAGGACAAAACTTCTTCACAGTTTAGGGGGCTTGGTTTGGTTTTCCCTCTGTTACAACACACACTACGCCCATCTCATGGGAGGATAAAGATATTAACACTGGTATTATTGCAGGTATTAAACTCTCACACAAGTTTGATTGGCATCTCCTGCTTACATTCCCAGGATTACTGGAAATCCCAGATCTTGTACTAGGAAAGACTTTGCCCAAGTGAAATAACAAGAAGCTTGGGGCTACCAGAAGTTACCGTTTCCTGTACTGGGAGGGTTGACTTCTTTCATAGGATTGACTGCATTTCTTACCTTCTAGTGTTTCACAAAGTTCTTCCCTGTAATATTTCTACTTTTTAAACCTGGCAGTATTCTAATAGTAAAGACTTTGTAATTATTTTAGATGTGTTTATAATATATATGTATTTGTTTTGCTGTTGGCAAGTTCTTTGCGGTCTTTGGGGTTGAAGAGGTGCTTGGACAGGACGTTGTTTAGTCCCTCCCAGTTCAACATTTCTATAGATAGGTTCAGAGGATTCCCACCGGCAGATCATCTGCCCCATCTCACACATGATCTCCTCAGCTCGTTACTGCAATCATCACATAAGTGATTCTTGGTGTCCGTGGAGGCACTTATCACACACTGATCCTCAACTAAAAATGTAGGAAGCCTTCTCCAGGCTGCCAGAACAACGAATAGCCAATCCTCAAATTTAAACAGCAATTACAGTTGCAGTAGGTCAGGTATAAGCACATGGGTGTAAAAAAGCAAGCACAGTTTTTCTTCCTTGAACACTTACAGGAAGTTCAATACCTCATGTGTGCTGTTGGGAAGTGAAAGCCCTATCCTTTTAATTCTGAGTCACATATTGACAGGTTGTCACCTTCCAACTGCTTTCCAATCCACCAGACCAAAGCTTTCAAAGACAGTGTTTTGTATGGGTGCTAACCACACATTCCTGGACCTCCGAATAGATCTAATCATCCGAAAGCACAGGTATTCCAGATTTTGGACAGTTAGTTGAAACACTTCACTATTTTTGCCCTGATCCTCTCAGATTTGTTCAGTGTCTGTCATTTAAATACAGGATCAAGACAGACTCATCAGAAGGAACTATTAATGCGGTTTTAAAAAAGATTTTATCTCTTACATTGAAAGCTAAAATTGAAAGTTAAATTAAAAGCAACAATGCCAATGATAAAAAAATAAAATATGTTGATAGAAATGTTAAATAGGACAATTTTACTGTAGGCAAGTGGTTTCCAACTTCAATTGAATCCCTAATTAAAGCCATGACTGCTATTTATTGTGCAATATGCTTATTTGGTGCTGCAGCATCTGCTGCTTGAAAGCGGCATTCACCCTCCTCTCCTGGGTTAATTTAAGTTCATCCGCCTCCCCTCAGTTCAGCGCTTGCACTGGAGTCTCACAGAATGGGAATTCAGCACATTGCAGAGATTTAGTACCCATTCCAAAGCCCAAATTTTCTTTAATAAACACATCCTAAATACTAAAAAGCTTGTTCAAAAGGTGGCAGGGGCTGCTCGCAGCACGCCGAGGTGTCCCCGTGCGAGCCATTGCCCCGATGTGCGCAGGGAAGCGTCCACAGTTCGGAGTTCCCTGGGAGGGGAGTCGGATGATCGAGGGTAGAAATCTCCCTCTGCAACCCACAGTTCTCACCCCAGAAACGCAGCCACCCTGAACATAAAATGCAGGGCAAAAGTGCTTCCTTTCTCCCCGTCTTTAGTCCTTCAGCAGCCTCAGGCGCGGTGATTTATCACCGGCGTGGCTTCTCTCCCGGGGAATCCTTTCGGAGCGCTACCACAGGACCCAGGCGGGGCTGAGGGCTGCTAGGCTGCTGCTCCTCGGATGCAGGGCAGGATCTCCTCTTTTCTTTACATTTCTTTTGGAATTTAAATGAACGGACAGAAACAATCGTGGGGTAAATCCGGGGTCAGCGCGGGAGACTTGTTTGCCCGCAGTCCCATACGGAGGGAGGATACAAAAGGGAAAGCACTGCACACAGCAGTTCCTCCCTCCAGCACAGCATCCTTGCCCTCACCACACAGGGCAGCTGCTGAAGACAACGTGGCAAGGACATGGTTCCTCCAGGTGGGGACTGGGGACAAGGCAGACCCAGTGCCCACCTCAGAGCTGTGCCCCCAGACTGATGAGCACACACACCTCTTCCTCCTCAAAATGCTGAGGCTCTCTGGAAAACACTGAGGACATAAACCTCTAAAGCCAGGTGAGCCAATACTTTTCTGCCATTGCAAGAAGTGTGCAAACATTTGTGCCAAAATGCCAGGAGTTTTGCAATGTGCTCAGACAGGTATAGCTGGTAATGTCAGGCCTACGATTCTTTGTGGAAGGATGTGGAGGGTGAGACCAGTTTGGTTAAAGTCTCCTAAGAAGATGCTTCATTAGGCAACTGACAAGACAGACCCACTTCACTCACTAAAGGCAGAGAAACCAAGAAAGCATCACAAAAAAATCAGAATGAAGGCTGGAAATATGCCTATATTTTTTTCCAGATAAGCCTCTAAAGCAAAGGTGTTGTTCTGAATTAATTCACACGTGCTTAAACACCCCAAGGTTGTGCTGAAGAGAGTGCCCGTACTGAGCTGGTTGGGGCCGTCAGAGGACCAGGTTTGGAGGCAGCCAGATAAGTTACCAACCCTGTTCTTTCTCTCTCAGATCATGATTTTTCTGCAGGTGTTTTCACAGCAGCACATACAGCCCAGCAGAGCCCAGGGTTCAGCCTTTGTTACCTGCACCCATTTACCCTGCAAGGCAGGCAGGGACAGGGATACTGCTGCATCAAGACTCCTCCTGTGGAGTCAGTCCTCTACATCTCTCTCAAGATGATTATTCTGGTCGATTTTTTTGATCATTTGTTTTTGCCAGGACTTATGTAAAGCATCTTGTTGTTCACGTGACAGCCTGGAGGTCCATTTGGCTGCTCTGTCCAGGGCTGGCTGTACTAGGGCCAGCCAGGAACCAGATCAAAGATGATACTATTGCCAAGGACTGGAGAATATGACTGAAACATTAAGGAATTGTTGGTGACTGTTTGGGGGAGGGAGAGAATTATATGTTAAAACATAAGAATTCTCTTCCAGCATAGTTTAAATTGCTTCACAATACTGATTAAAATAACAGAACATTATAGCTTGCTTAACTAAACATTATATTTCTAAATCCATTTTCAATTGTTTTCCTTCAATTTAAACGTTTTGAGTAATTTTATTGCTATTCATACCTGCTTGATTTTTTTCTACTAGAAATTAAAATGCATATTTTTTATCTAGGTTACAGAGTGCTGGTAAATTTAACTCTTCCAGATCTGAAGACTGTGAACAGGAGAGCTATCAATGGCAGAAACACAGTGTCTGTCCATCAGATTAAAATATTTGTATTAAAAGGTGCTTTTTGGCAATAATGACAGGAGAAGAAAGAAATCACAGAATCATAGATTGAATAGAGGAAGACGAAGGAATAGAGAAAGCTAGAATAAAGAAAAGCAAAGGGTAAAAGTTACAACTTCAAGGGTAACATTCCATTTTCCACATTCATATACTTTCTTTACATTTTGAGGGCTTCTCTTCTTACACTTCTTTTTGGAAAAAAAAAACAAACAAAAAAACCCAAACAAAACCAAAACAAAGCAGAAGCCCCAGAAGTTTAAAAAAATTAAAAAGTGATCTAATTTTGACTAAACAAAAAGAAGTATCCTTTAGATTGTGAAATAACAGTGAGTTGTAAATACACTTCTGCAGCAAGACAGGCTCCCAGAGTTCTTCCCATATAGCGAGGTAATTACCATCAATGCTGAGAGACAGCCAGCCTTGGCCAGAGCCAAGCTGCACATCATTTGAAAACCCCTCTTTCAGCTTAGCACCTCCTACATTTCCTTTTCCCCAGCCACCCTTCACTCCTTCTCTGGAAGGCTTCTCCCTGATGGCATGAGTCCACACCACCACCCTTCATAAAGTGGGATTCCCCTCGGAGTACTTGGGTAAAAATGGTAAACTGGCCCCACCACATTTATACCTGAATATTTCTAATTTCCCTAAGTCAGCAGGGGACATTCAGAGACCACTAAGTGCTGGTAACCACATCAAAACATTAATTAACACAACTATATTCCCACACAAATAAAACATTAATATGGTAATTTCAAGCCTATAACCAGCTGGTATCTTTTCCCCAGCTATATAGATAGTAGGATTAACAGTGCAAAGCAAGTATTATAACAAAGTCAAATTAATATCACCTTCTCCCAGTTTTATAATTCAGAATCCAACAATAAATTATAGAAGTCCTTTAGAAACTATCCCTCATGAAATACTTCTGGGTCCACGCTCAAGGTGTAAATCCCTTACACCACCGAGTTCTCCTGGTTTCTGTGTATTTCAAGGCTACTAAGGGGCAGGATCTCAGCCCAGATAACTGTGATTGCCAAATGGTCCAAGATAAAAACAAGCTGATGAGTTATTTTGCAGGAGCGGTACTTTGTTAATAGTTAGAATTTGGTTTTTTTGTTTGTTTTGGTTTTTTTCTTTTTAGCATCTCAGGCTCAAGCTACAGTTGTCAAAGAACACAAAAGTATATTTCTCTTCACTCTGCACTAATTTTGGCATTGCCTTCAATGATAAATGCATTTCATGAACATTAACACATTATACATACATAATTTGAAAGAACTACAGGGAAAACAAGCAGCAAAAATATGAGCAATGTCAGTTAATGAAAAGCTCACATTTTCAAACTAGTGTTTGGCTAATTAAAATTGAATTAAGTGACTACAACATTAACTATATCAACTATTTAGCATAAAAAGTTGTTAAATATATCATACTGCATGTAAGAAGATCCTTACAATCTTTAATTGTTAGAAATAGTCATGTACTATTTAATTGCCCAACTTCGTGGGACATAAAATTCAGTTCCATGAATTATATTTAGTAAAATATTTTAAAACGTGTTGTTTTTAAGATTGTGGAATTTTATGGATAGTGTAATAGAACTGAAGCACACTCTTAATTACACAATCATTCCCATTTTCAAAGTCCAGCTCACAGCTTAACTGGTCTTTCTTTACAGTCTAAAGGTAAGAAAAGACATCAAGTGCTTCAAATTCACTGACTAAGAAATAATTTTGAATTCTCACTTGAATCACTTTTCCACAAAACTTTGATCAGGTTAATCCAGTTTCATACAGTGTTCCCCAATTACTTATGGAATGGGTACTCCTCGTGATCATAAATAAACACACAGAAACCTTCAGCACCACTTTAAACTAATACACTAACCTTATCTTTCAGAAAGGACTAGAACAAAGACTGGCAAACCTGAATATGCCCAATAACAAACTTTTTTCATAAAATTACTGTCACCAAACTTTCTGACATAGAAAAATATGAATCTTTGTTTTACTTCATAAGCAATTGTGTTACATCTTCACCTATGTTCATCTTTTGTTTTCAAACATAGAAGGGTTTCATATCCTCTTCACCTCCCAGCATATACAGGTTAGCCCATGCTACCTGTTTATATATACATAAAGACCATCACCAGTCAGGACAGAGATTAAGGCAGAGAACTACACATTAAAAAAAAAAAAAAAAAAAAAAAAAAAAAAAAAAAAACCCAAAAAAAAAAAAAAAAAAAAAAAAACACACAAAAAAACAACTNTAATACTCAACATTCATTAAAATAATTAATTTTAAATGTGTTCTGCACCCTACTTACACTATGACTCAGCCATGGCCAGAGTCCTGGTGTTGCTCAGATGGAGGAAGTTCAGAAGCACGGCCCCAGTAACACTGAGGAACTCCAGCTGCTCTTTGAGGATCCCCCAGGCCCTCATCTCAGCAGCACTTGTTTGCCTGGTTTCACACAATACCACCTGTCCTCCCTCATTACCAATCAGGAGTTTGTCTACCAACTTAAAGGGGCACTGCCTGAATGATACAAGGTGATGGAGTAAGAAACATGCTTTCCACAGTCAGGACAATAAACACAATCCCTTAAATTAAATCTCTCTAAATTAGAAATTTCCAACTCTTTTTTAATATGATCCTAAGTAGTAGCAAGAGCTGTCATTCCTTGCTCTACACACACCACTTTGCTGTAACTCATCTATCACTAACTCATTTGAAAGCCACATTTTATGAAGCCTTCAGCTAAACTGCAGTTAATCATCTGGGCATGGCCCAGAGAACATATCAGTGACTGCAAGGAAATGAAAAAACAGCAGAGAACAAGCAGAGGAATGAAAGAGTAAAGCTTCTCTTCAGTTATATTTGTAAAGAAAATCACAAACAAGAAGGTGCCACTCTGCCAGTGGTGCAGCCAGCAGCACTCACCATGGCAGCACAGGAGCTTCATGGGGGTCAGAGCACTGTATAATATCAGGCACCTCACATGCATGCCCAGTTCCAGACCCCTTTTTTGACATCCCTTTGTTAGCAGCACAGCTACTAACTCAAGTAGTGGGTACTCAAGGTTATATGAAAACAACAGTATACATTTAATTATCAATACCATTGTTCACTGAGGCCACAGTTCCCCATCCTACTCTCCATCTCAGTGGGCACAAAGCCTTCACTCATTGTAACAGACACATGATTAGACTCAAACTCTCAAGAGGTTAAATAGCACAATTAAGGGACCAGAATACAGGGTTTACATACACAGCACACAATCCACGAGCAAGAAAGAAAATAACTTAAAAACAAAAACAAACAAAACACCAAAAACAAACAAACCCACCAAAAAAACAAAACAACACACACAGAGGGAAAAAAAAACAAACAAAATAAACAAAAACAACAAACAACACAAAACAGAAAAGAAACTTAAGTGCAATGCACATACATAATCCTTACTTCAGCCTCAACAGTGTTACCAGGGGTCAGTTCATGGACCTAGCAGACCCCTCTGCATTCACTCACTGCCTCCCTTAAGTTCCAAGCTCCCTTTCTTTCCTTAGAAAGATCTACCCAGATCAGGTAATGCTACACAGGCAACTCCCACTGCTGTTACTCTCCTTTGGGTTTGGGTTTTTTTGCTTGGCATTAAACCCCTTCTAATTGTCAGTTTCACCCATCTCAATTGCCCCTGACTTGTTAAAATCAAAAAATACACATTGTTAGTAGAGTAACACATGCTGTCCTCACACAAACAAAACTTAGCTATCAAAAACAAGTGGTCTTTATATCACTTGTTGAACCCATTCTACCTTAATTAATCAAAGCTTTGATTCCACAGTTCATATCAGTTTCCAGGTTTCAAAAGAAATACAGATATATAAAATATATTTTATTGCCATCCTTTGTAGACAGGATGATCCACTGGATGATATCGCTGTTTAAAGTGCTGTTTTGTGATCATCTTGATTTACTTTGCACTCATTCTTGCATTAATATTTATCATGTCTGATGAGAATTGATATAAACAAGTATAACAAAAATTACTTTAGCATCTTTATTACACAAACTCTTTGGGGTAATTTTATTAGAGAGAAAAACATGGTCATGTATTTATTCAGAGCTACAAGTATCTAAGTATCCCACAGGCCAGTCATCTTGCTGGCAACTTTACCAGGTTTATAGCTCCATCAGCAATGGAGAGTCCACTGGACTGCAGACTTGAGAGAAGAGGTTGAGGGCACTAAATGTGTTTACCCTGGAAAAGGGGTGGTTTAGGGAGAATCAAATAGCTGTCTTATACTAGCTAAGGCAGGGTTATAGGAGGGACTATTCTCAAAGAGCAAAACAACAAGAATCAATAGTCACAAGTTGCAGGAGAGAAAACTCAAACAGACTAAAATGGAAGGGGGGAAAAAAAAAAAAAAGGAAAACTAAAAAAAACCACCAAAACCAAAGTGGGACTATTAACAGACTGCATAGGCAGACAAACTGAGTACACTGCTCTGATTTTCAGTACAGCCCTGCATGGAACAAGGGGTTGGGCTTCCCAGTCCTACAGATCCCTCCAGCCTAAGTTATCTGATTCTAGTGCATGTGTAAAACAAGGCAGGAAAGCATCTGCACACTTTCTGCTTTGCATGAGATAAATCCAAGCAGCCACCACAGAGACAATGACTCCTAAAGCACTTCTTTTCTTGGACAAAACAGCTGCCAGTTTTAAATAGGATACACAGCAGAAAATGCTTGAAAGGGTCACAAAAAGATAGAAAAACATGTTTAGTATTGGTCCCTGCTATGCATACTTTAACAAAGGATATACAACCTGAGTTTAGGCCACCTTGAAAGAGCTCTGCCTAGCTGAGAGAGAGATTTAGGCTCTTCCAAGGCTTTTGGATGCACAGCCATATTTGTAGCAAATGGCAGGAAAGGAACAAGACCCTTTGCATCCTTTGTTTCTCTGGTAGAGATCACAAGAGGCATCATTCTCACTGCTTCAGCAATTACTTCACCTTACGTCAGTAACCAAGACCCCCCCCAGGTCATTAATCCCAAAATTCTAACAAATACAAGACAATGATTTAAACTAAAAAAGCCTCCTCTACTGACTTTTGAGTCAAAATAGTATCATGCCCTTGGCTGCAATCTATGAGGAGACTGTCACTTCAAGCCTCTGTGCTTGAGTGTCTCTGTGTATCCAGGTTAACTCCTGGCTCTCAAACAGAAAGAAACACATTGCAACATGGATCAGAGCAGGTACTTATGCTAAAAATCACCCTGCAATGGGAGCTAGGGACATTTAAGTTGTCAAGCAAAGACGGAAGACACACATTAGGAAACTGCAACCCAGAAGAACTAGACTCTCCCTTTACCTCCAAGGGTAATGGCATTAGAAACCTTTATAGCACTTTACCAGTCACCACCAGTCATTCCTTTCCATTCCTTTCCTTTCACTTGAATTACTAGGAAGTCTGCAAGTCAGATCTTACATGGTAGAAATCTTTCTTAAAATTTGGATGAAGAAACGGTTGCAAAATGAGTGCCAGCATTTAGAACTTTTTCTTTTATCAGGGTTTTTTTCCCCTTCTCTTTTGGAAACGGAAATATAAAAGTTAATAGCAGAAGATTAACTACTTTCCCTTGTCAAAGTTTATGAGTTATGTTTGTCACAAATGAACAAAAGACTTGATGAGAAGCCCTTGTACGCAAAATCTTCAAGAAAATGATGAATAATTTTTTTATTAAATCTTTGATATGAGAAGTTCACAAACCCATTTACTGCCAAAAAAAAAAGGGAAAAAAGATAGAAAAAATTTGGTTCTCTTCTATTATGAAAAAGTGCAAACACAAGGAAAGTCATCGTCCATGATTATATAATGATATATTCCTTTTAAATGAATATTACAAGCCAGGAAAGGGGAAAAGGTCAGCAAGATGACTAAAGATATTAGCAAGAGTTTCAGTATCAGTACTGTGTATTACTGCTTATCATTAGCATCAGTATCACTTCCCACCCACCACAACTGGGAAGTCTGAGCTGGCACTTCAGAAGAATCTGTATAACTGTATTCTACAGAATATAAAAGAAGTAAGACTTCACCACCCTCTCTATGACAATGCTAGTGACATTATACAAACAGCAAAGCTGTGCCAAGGCTGCAACAGAAGAAGCTGAGCTGGAAAAGCTGCACTCTCTCCTTCCATGAGCTTTGTCAGTGCTGTACTACCAGCTGGCATGGCTTCTGGAGCAAGACAGATACTGAGGTTTTACAGATTCTCTTCTTCATACCCTGCAGGGTGGTCCCCATTCCTGTGTCTCTTCCATGATGCAAAGGCTGACTTACACACCATAGAAACAATGCCCTCCTCAATCATGTTGAATGTGTCTATGGTGAGGACTCAAGAGGCAGCTCTTCTTGCTGCTTCTGGCATGGAGCACCACGGTTTGGTATCTCACTCTGATGGAATTGTCACTGCTGCAAATTCTGAGCTGCCAGGTGAGCAAGTCCTATTTAAAATCCAATGTTTTGGACTCAAATACCCAGTCTTGACACTCAGCCTCTGTAGAACAGGGATTTTAATAAATTGATGGAATGGCTGTAATTTATATGATGCATTCTTCTATGTGCAAGACTGCAGTAGCATTTAGTTATTTTCATAAAGCAATTTCAGTTCCTTATATGAATAGCAGTGTCGTCATGTACAACCAGTTATTGGTATTAATATAGTACTCTACTTCTACACAACTAGCAAGTAACTCTTATGCATCTTTGTCATCTAATCCACATCTATTTCTTCTTTGCATAAGTATTTTCCTTTTGAGTTTTCAGAATACGCCTCCAGAACAACAGGGGATGATGGAATTCTTAAACCAATTTCTGTGATTTGGAAGTGAATAACAAGGGTATGAAAGCTGTAATTAGCTTTGGTAATGTGCCTGTAAATCAGGCACCCATACAACTGCAGTTAGGTTTTCTGAGATATGAGGTTTGGTGCAAAGGACACAATTCTTCAAGTCTTCACAGTCACTAAAGCACAGCCTGCTGAGGTGTTTAGTCATCTCTGTTCTGCATCAGGATAATGACTTGGATTTTCTGATAGTCTAACAATTGCTTTCACTAGCATGACCCATCCCCAGCTATGGACAAGACTTCAGGACACAGCCATTTAATCACAGTTTGCTCCAGTGCAGCCAATTGCCAACTTTCGTATCCAAGAAGGAGAGGATCTGTGGTCCAAGGGGCAGCTGTTTGGCTCTAAGATCTGACTGGGACTGAGTGACCTTGGAGCTTATAGAGGCTTACAAAATGCACACATTGCCATATTTAGCTCAGGATTTGACTATCTGCACGAGTTGATGAGGTTAATGTTATCAGAAATTCCATATCATAGCGTAAGACATAGCTCCACTTTCAACACAGGCTTTTCAAGTATTGCCATATAGCTTAAAGGATAGGACTTTATTGCCATTCAACTTTGTCTTCTATTAAGAACCAAAATTTTATAAGTCAAAAAGCCATGACAAATAGTAGAGTAATATTTGAGATGTCTTTGAATAGGGCTCTCTGCATTCAAAACCACTTAAGTATCTGCTTCTTTGCTACTCCTCCTGGAATATAGCCCAGATTTTTCTCAGCATTGCTCCTAAATTCCAGACTATGCTGGAGAATAGGGAAGGCTGGCTGAGGAAACTGCAACCATTTCAGAGGAATCAGACACTACCTTGCCTTTTAAAGCAGTTTATCCTAATGTGTTTAGACAACTGCCAGGTCAGTTGCAGGCCCACACAGTTTTACATTGTTTCCCAGAGAAGAAATTCAGTCAGAGGTTTTTCTCTGAGGGACTGACTGCAACTCACTCAACGCCTGTTTGGAATACAAGAGGATAAAACAAAAACATTGGTTTAGCATTTACAAGAGAACTTTGTTATAAAGAAAAACTACCGGTACTAGAAGGTGGAAAAAAAATGTTTTATATCTACTGGAGTGTAAATCCAAACGGAGGTAGGAAACTCTGAAATGCAACTGGAGGTTTAATAGATAAGTTTAAGCACTTAATAGTGAGAGATGACCTTTTTGTAATATTTGAAAACTGCACCATATCCTCTCCTAGTTTTTAACATGAAGTGATTTTTCCAGGAATGCTTTGATTAACAAAAAAAAATTTGAAAATATGTAAGCATTTTAACATGCTATTGGCCTTCCACTGGTTGAAAGGCTTTAACAGCAACATCAAAAACTCTCAAAAATTTCCAGGTAGTTACAGTGTGTTTTGGATTGTATCAAGGCAATAATTATTGAGGAATTTAGCAAAGATTGCTCTATTTAATTGTGTAATAGGCTGTGGGAATGTCCACTCAGTTCCTAATTCTGATAGTAGTCTTAATAATTGTAACAAGCAGAAGGCATAAGAAATCTGTGCTTCATGCTGAACAGTTTTCACTGTAGAAGAGTTGGCCACCAAACAAAGTCTGTGTAGCTGCGTGACCCCTTGGAAGGCAGCTTTGGCTCCATGGGATACTGCAGCAGAACAGATGATTGCTTTGAAGCAGGGATGTAGGAAGAAGCAAATCAGGAAAAGGTACTTTTTGACTCTTAGTGCAGATCTGCAATGGTCTTCCCCTGATGAACAAATTGTGTTTGAGGCATTCCTGCCCCAGGCACTGATCCGTGGTCCCACTTCGACACTGCCGCTCACTCACACTCCAGTCTGATTTTAAATAAATCCAAAATCCTACCTCCTCTGTTGCTGAAAATGGCAAAAAGGCCTCAGATAGACGATTTCCCCAGCTTTGGTTTTGCTCTGTTATGCACAATTGTCCCTTGGACTCCTTTGTCCCTAAATGACCCACCCTCCTTCCTTCATGCCGTCACTCGTGTTTCTCCCCTCAAAGTCATCCTCCACATTCCCGGCTCACTCCTCCCTCTTCAGCACATCCTGTACCTCTCTGTCATGCAGTGATGCTACAAAGGAAAGGAGAAGTATAAAATTCAAGAGACCAAAAATCAGTTGGACAATAAAATATATATCCCTGTAATTACTGCATGACATCACTACAGGGCACAGTGAAGGGTGTTTACTTGCCTTAATTATGTATTTCCCTACTTTAACATGTTTGCCTTTCTTTTAAGGTTATTTGTGTCTATTGAATTTTGTTGTTTTAAGGATAATTGCAACACCCTGGTTATTTTTTTTTTACCCCCAAGTTACCAAAAAAAAAAAAAAAACCAAAAAAAACCCAAAAAAACCAAACCCAAAAAAACCACTCTATTTTAAATCTATTTTAACTCAATGTTTTCATTAGGGAATACACAGAGTTTCTTGTACTCCAGAACTAAATTCTGCTAAATTATATTAAATGCAAATTTCATTTGTACTTTCTTTACTTTTAAACTGAAAAATAGTTCATTAAGGATGCTGTTATAAAAATTAGTGGCACTCCTCTACAAATCTCAGCTTGATATTCCTGACTAATTTTTTAACCTCCCAACAGTTGAATTCTAAAAAATTATTTTGAGACACAAGATATTTTTCACTCACAGGGAGGTGACAGGAAGCTGTTCCCAGGTGAAAAACACTGTCAGGAGCAAGGACAGCTATACCTTCTCCCTGTAACAAGTTTTCTGACTTGGATACCAACTCAAGCTCTCAGTTCCTCCCTTTCAGGTGCCTTTGCCCAGTGAAGAAAATAGAAAAGCCCAGTGTCCATGGAGACCTGATGCTGCATCTTTTTGGGAGTACTTGAGCTCCTGGAGGCCACCACAGCTCTGCTGGCCCTACTGGGAAGGCACCAGAAGAGGCAGGTGTGGGACATCATACCCTACATCCAAGACTTGCAGCTTCACATGGGCATCGAGGGTGGAAGGGAGAAGGAAAGGGGAAGCACTGAGCAGTGATGCTGGCTCACCATGAAAGGCGCACTGTTGGTTCTAAACAAGTGAAAAAAGGAAGGGGAAAAACAGTTTTCTGTGGCTGTGGAAATGCAAACCCACTGCCTCCAAACTGACATTAGAACTTCCAGCCACCAAGATGTGAAGCCCCTCTAGAACTCGCAGGCCAATCTTTTTCTCTATTCTTATAACTTAATTTCTGCTGTAGGAATAAAACTTTCTTTGGGAATTATAAAGTGAAAAAGTGAGGATTTATCTTAACTCCTTGCAATGACTTCTGCATACTAGTAACTCCCTTTTTTCCCCCCTCATCTAGTTATTATGTAAGTGGGAAGGTCTGTTAGATTATGGGGTTTAGGTTTTTTTTTTTTGGGGGGGGGGGG
>VXAU01001252.1:838162-874457 GCA_013399695.1 Formicarius rufipectus
AAAAGAAAACAATAAAGTGCAGGGGTTTTTTTTGGCCCCCCCGCTAAGGAATGTTCTGTCTAAACCACAGTGCTCATGATTGCAGCAATGGAGGGACTAAAGCTGTTGCAGTGACTGCTACGCTCTTGCTACAATACATTTTTCTCAGCATTAATGCTGCTTTATCTACAGTCAGTGCATTTCCATGCTTTTGCATTTGCAAAAAGACACTATTTAAAAAGACAGATTTTTGCAGGGTTGTGTTTTGAGCTCCGAGTCTCCCACGCTGCAATCAAGGGTAATGGCAACTACTCACAGGTGTACATATATCACATAAACAAGTGAAACATTGATTGTGAGGGGTGCAGTGACAGTCCTCTATCCATAGCATAATCTTCTCAAGAGATATTTAATCAGATGATTATTTACATCTTAAAGACCAAGGAAAAGGAAAATGTTAACATCGAATTATGGAGAGGAATGATAAAGGAGATGCTATGCTTGAAGTGCTCATCACAGAACTGATGAATAAAGGGTTTGCCTGAATATGCCTTAACACCACTAGTGCAATCTAAGTGCAGTCACTTGCATGATTCTAAATCAGCAGGATCCACTGAAGCTGGTGGAGTTTAAGCAGTCCAAAACCCGTGAGACTGCCCAGAACGCTCTCTGAAGCTCTGAGTAAATCTCCTTTTTCTTCCAGGTTTTTTTTTTTACTATTAATAAGTTAACTGATATGATACAGTATTATAGACTAAGTTACAGAGAATACAGAGTCAAATGTCACCTTCAGAGGCTTGTTGTTTGGTAGATAAAATTCCCCCAGTTTAAACTGACTCTGAGTAGAGATAGGACACTGAGCCAAAATTTATCCTACTAATGCAGAAATGGAAAAAAAAACAACCTTGCAAAAGCCAATGAGGTTTCTAGTGGTATATAAAAATATGTGTAGAGCTTGTGGCACAAATTATAGTTACATCCCTTACACTAAGCCTTTCCTTTAGTAAGTACACATTTCCTCCTGTAAGGGCTGTGTAGTTCAAGGAGTTTGCCATGAGGTACTTGGATTGCAAGAGTGGACTCAAAACTAGGACTGTTTAAAGCTCTGAAAAAAAATAAAATAATAACAACCTGATGTTAGAGGTGAAGTTCTTCCCCTAATTCAAGAAATTTCACCAAAGAATACAAAACATCTGGAATTCTTTTGTTTGGGAGCCACAGAAGGAATAACAACATGGAAAGCAAAACAGGTCATTGTGCTTTCTGATGGATTGGTTCAAGCATACAAACCCTCCTTTCAATACAGTTCTGACTCCAGAACAAACTACAGACTGCAGAGGTTCATTAACCAAGTTTTGAAATAGGCCACAGGCCTCTTTGAAAGCCTGGGCAAGTACAAAGTTCTTCGAGATGAGTGACAGGTTCACACCAACTATTACTCTTATTTTCATGGTAGTCGTGGGGTTTTTTGACAATTGATGCTGTTTAGTAGGGCATGCCTGAAGAGTTCAGAACCCTGTTCTACACAACAGTTAATGCCATCAATCTAAGCTTCAGGTCACTGTATTCTGATCATCCCTGACACCAAGTACTGTAGACAAAACCCACAGTGGAATTTGTAAGATCTCTATCGTTCACCTAAAGCAGTAGCTCACCAGAACAGCTGCTTATCCACAATCTGCAGTGTGTACATCCTTATTGTCCATTAGACTTGTAGATTAAATGCTGGAGTGGACTAACTGGACAGGATTTACATAAAATCCCAATCAAATTCATGGCAGCATACCTTCCCCGTTGGTAATTAGATTTAGTGTCCGTTTTGGTTTTCTGAACCCAATAACCCATCTCTTTACTTTATGATATCTTAGCAATCTTCATTACTAAGTGAATTTCTATGCATCACTTTTAAAAAGCACCAGCTGCACCAGTAAAAATGTGCATCCATTCACTGAACAGTCAAAAAATCCAAATGCATATTAATATATCTATACTCGTTGAACTAAAAGCACATCTAAATAGTTATCACTTGTTCCTGGTTTCCAATGCAATGTCCCATGTGATGCTGATGAAAATATGATACAGTGGGTACAAAACTGGTTGAAAACCACATCTGGAGACTAATTATCAATAGTTCATTCTGAAAACAAAAGAGGGGGGGAAAAGGGGTCTAGATCAGGTACTGTTCAGCACTCTCATTAGAGACCCAAATGAAAAATAAAAGGCAAAGTTTATAAAACTCCTTGAACAGATCAAGCCAAAATGTGCTACAAGTATGTTAAGCTATAGGAAGAGCCAGAAAAACTACAAAATGGTCTGAAAATATTTTAGGTCTATAGATGTTTCATGCCATACTCAGATGCATAAAAACATATATATAGTACAACATATGAATGACAAAATGAAGTAATGCTTCTGTCTTACATATTGGGAGGACTCCAGGTGACACCAGTTTGAGGCACCTTTTTTGAACAAGGCTGTGATCCAAGTGGAGAAAATATAGGTGTAATGATAAATCAAGAAGCCATAACCTAGCAGGTTAATTAATCAGTATTATTAAGCCAGTGAAGAAAAGGGTGAGGTTTGCTACATGTTAACCTGATAACAATTTGCAGTCACATTAAAGGCTACAGAAAAGAGGATTGGAGTCAAAGCTGCCCTAAACAACAACAAAAAGTGTAAGAAATAACAGGTTTAAATTAAAGAAGAGTCGAGTCAAAGCTGCCCTAAACAACAACAAAAAGTGTAAGAAATAACAGGTTTAAATTAAAGAAGAGTCAGATTGAATAAAGAGAGAACTGTTTTGTGGCAAAACCAGCAAAGCACAGGAAGAGAATTCCTGGACATATTTGTGCAGTTTCCAAAAATCATGATTTGAACAAAAATGAGACAAGCATCTGCTGGGAATGACAGAGGAGTGATCAGTTACATCACCTCAGGGCAAGAGGATGGTCTTCATGCCTCCTAAGTGCCCTTCAAGTTCGCATGACTTAATTTAAAATCTTAGCTTTAATGTTTTCTAGGGAGGCTAGAAACACAAGAGCCCTTGTTTTGAGATGAAAAACACACAGATTTCTAGTTGCTACTTCAAATCCAAGAAGAAATGTTAAGATTTTATACTCCCAGTTCCTGCTCCTGAGCCTTTTTTTGCGAGACAGTGTTATATGATGGCAAACTGCCCCCTGCATTATGAGCTACTCCAACACCTCATCTTCACCTGGTACTCTAATTGCCATATTTATTTTGGTACATTGGAAAAAGCTGTGTCACATCAATTCAGAAAAGGTGGTACTGGGTGCCTAATTACTATTACAGTTTTGGTTCACAACTACACATCTTTACTTTATCTTAATGTCTTTTTTAGATGCCCAATTATGAGTGATTGTAATTTAAATGCTTATTTCCATATTTGCTGCCAAAGGACTTCTGACAGACATTTGTTTTCCTTATCTCATATCAGGTGTGTAGATGGATTATGAACTGCTAGAAAATCCTGTACCAACAACTTAACTTCAGTCCAAGCTGCTCAGGGGATTTTTGCATTTATAAAAAAAGATATCAGGCTGTTCCTTTTCCAATAACATAAGCATACCTTACTCCATTCTGTGTAGCCTTCCCTGTACAACATTTCTTGTAGAAGTGGGAGATTAATTCCCTATCACAGTAAAAAGTTCTCTGGTCATTTTTCAGACTTAGCTCAACTAAAATTTTGAGTCTCCATGTAGTAAACTTCTTCATTTGATTCTCAGACTTTAGGGCATAGGGGCAATTTGATTCTCAACCTCCAGTCCAAAGGATTGATCCTTAAAGGCAGGGAATGATAGTTTAATCACACCAAAAGGATACAGCAATTAGAACTCAAACTAAATCTGGACTTGCAGCAAATGCTGGTGGAGAAATTTGTGAGCTCTGTGTTCTTCATCTAGCAGGTTCTCTCACTGTTATGAGCTGTAACAAGACCAAAAGGCAGTGACAACTGCAATGTAATGTTAACAAAACTATTCTTGCATCTAGAGGGGTTCAAACACACCATTATTAGCCTGCATAGGAATCTTTCAACTGTTGAAATGAAGCCCAGTGAAAAGCAGCAACAAAGCACTGATGGAAACAATCTTCACATTGCAGAACATTTCAGGGCAGGAAATAAAGCATACCAAAATCTTATGTTAAGGCAGAAGTGAGGAGTTGGCTTAAATGTGAACTAACTCCATAGTCAAAACCAGAAACCAAAACTCTCCTACTCTTTCTCTTTTTTTATTTATGCACAAAGACTTTGAGTCTTTCACCCTCCATCCTGGGTGCTACAAAACCTCAGAAAACCTCCCTGGGGCTGGAGAAAAGATGGATGTCCTCTGCTAACCTGCAGATGACAGAGTCCAAAGGGAGGCAGAAGGCCAAGGTACAGCAGCCTTTGAAGGGAGAGACAAGTTTGGCTCATTTGGCAGACACCTCTCTCTCTCACAACTGCCTTAATTTTTTAGGTTTTATGGGCTGGCAGCAAAAGGGTGCAAATGTCTTGCTACAGTCTGAATCAAATTTTCCACTGAAGATCCTGGAAGGGATCAGTCTTTGTTATCTACTAAAATGTTGACAATGTAAAAAGAAAATCTATTTTTATCATCACCATTAACTTAAGGAATAACCACTGTTAGCAGAAGGATAACGTGGCTAACGGAGAGCAGCCTGAGCCACAGCAACACCACCTTGGCTCTGAACTCCCACTCCTTCACTGAATTAGCTTTTAAAAGGAGCACAGCACTAGGGCAAGAACTGATGGCAATGAGTAACTCCAGGCATGCAATTGAGAGCAAAACAAGGCTGCACAAACATGCATGGGAAAACCTGATCTAAACTGTCATTACTGACTACCCCCCAATGCAGATAAGGTCCAGCTGTAGCTGTGAAGATGACATTCCTCTCTGGAGATGAGCCAAGCTGGAGGAGGATGTGTCCCACCACCATTGCTTTGAAGTTTGAGTTACTGCCAGCTATGGAGGAGAGAATCCATCATCTGTCAGTGACCTCCAAGATCAGTCAAAGTTTTCATTGCTTAGAAAGGAAAAAAATCACACAAAAAGTAAAACATCTGTTAGGAGAATAAGCTACATTTTATGGTGTTTGCTGTATGCAGCAACATGTCTGTAATCTCAGACCATGTTTGCTATAGCATAGTCACTCACCCCCTCTATTCACTACACAATTCTGATGTCCAAAGTCACCTTGACTGGAGCAAGTATTAATTTCTGTCAGTGGTGTTTTAAATGTTTGCATAGACAGAGTTATCAAGGCAAGTGTGAGCAGACTGTAGTCACGGCCAGAGTAGCTCCTTCCTTGCCTGTCCTTTAGGAGCTCTGCTCCAGTTATGTACCCAGCACTCACTGAGTCCTTCCTTACACATAATCTGGAGTGTAAAGTCATAGTAGTATTCAAAAGGTTAAAGCAGAGTGAACTGTTAATTTTAATGCTTTCTCTAAGCTTCAGTTTTAATAAGCGAAAATGATGTTCTTATTTGCAGTAAAGTGGTGTTATAAAATTCTGTCTGTCAAGCTCATTTTAAAACCATGGAAATAAATGATCTGACAAAATCAGGCTATTAGACAAGTGAAGAAGAGTGATTTCCATAAAAGTAGAGGAGCTGTTCCTTAATTTCACACTTGGTAGTCTTTTGGGTCGACTAAATTTTTAAATAAGTGATAAAATTATATTAGCGCAATTGCATTTTTATAGATTTTTTTGGTCATTGTACTCTTTTTCAATTCCTTTATTTTAGCTCAAACCATTCTGCTGAAAGGTTACCTCTCAACTTATGTTACTTCACAACAGTTTCTGCTCACACAACAGAACTGTAGGTTCACAAATCCTCTATAAAAGTATCCAGAATGACCACACTGACCCAAAAGTATTCTAAAGCAGAAGGATCATTTTATTGTAGTCAGAGTGACACAGAAAACAAAGAAAAGTCACTGCTCATCATATCTAGCCAATTAGGATCAGACAAGCCTCAACACACACAGCTTATTGTTGGGAGACAAACTTGTTCTGGGGTTCATGGCTGTCAAACACATTCCAGACAATAGGAGGGACAACAGCTGGTACTCAAATCTCCCCTTCACATGAGGAACAAGGGAAGTTTCCATACACACCACCCGAGGGAAGCTGTTGCCAGTTTTCCTGGCCTAGCCTGAGAGGAGCAAGGCTGTGGCTTCTCCTCACCCGAGGCCAACCACTCATTTTGAGAGCACAGTTGGCTGCATATAGAAATTTGGAAACACTTCCAAATCTATAGCAGAGGCTGTGGTGCAATTTTTCCACCTCTGGAAATTTACGACAAGCTTTTTTCTGACAAACCAGATCACACATTTCAAGACAAACACTAATTTCCCTCCTCACAGATTGTAATAACACTCTAATAATTGTGTTGTAGTGGAGAGGTCAGTATAGAGGGATTTTGACCTTTTATGAGGTCAATGACTCTTCATCTCATGTTGCTCAGTTTGGTTTGTTTGTTGAGAGAAGAGATCCAAAGCATTGATACACAGGTTGTGACATGCTGTTTGAACATTAGCTTACTATAATTGGTCATGTCATCATGCATCATATTAACAATATACACAAAAGTGCCCTGAAACAATTGTCTTATAGATCCATCACATATCATAACAAAGCTTCTGGGACTGTTATCCAGCAGCATCCAATTGTGATGCACATTCTACTTGAGTTCTGGATCTAAACATCACTGTCATCTTAGTAGTAAACGATGGATTAATAACTTCTTGCTGGCTTGCAAAATCTACATGCATGTAAAAGATGGCAATGCAAATTTATTGCCACTGAGCATGCTCAAAACAGGAAACCTGTAGAAAAGCAAAAACTCCTCTGTGCATGGTTTTCAAACCAACACCTCTTCATTTTCCCAAGTATGGCAATTCCTTAGCCCTACTACTGCAGTTAATTGTATTGCAGTAAGTTCTTCCAAAAGCAGAACTAGAAGAATATCTTCATCTATCAGCTGAAATACACGTGACCTTGAAATGGCAAATGAAAAAAATGATACTAGCACCTTGGATTTTTGCTATAAATCACACAGAAAGCATTTTTTGCACAAGCATCCTCTTTCACCACCTTTTCATATATTTTAAGAGAAGTGCAAAATCAGGTTCAGTCTACACACAGCAACCCAGCTATATTTCAGTCAAATTTCAGTGTAATTAGGACACCCAAATCTACTAGGAAGTTTTGAGATTTTCAGTCAGTAAATTTATCTTTCCCCAGCCACCTTTTCCAGCTATTTGTCAGTGAGAAATATAAATGATTTAACTCCTGATGCAGTAGTCCAAGCTCTATGCAATTCCTTTATTAGGAGTTCAAGTGCAGAGGCAGGCCTTACAGTCAGAAATGCTCCTACCAATGGTTTTTGTAAACCAGGAACACCATCAGCTTGACCCACGCTCAACAAGAAAGTAAATATAATTATCCTCCTTATACTCAACCTAAGCCATTGGCATGTAAATGCCATAATCCCCAGCAGAAGCATTTTGTAAGGGAAAAGCCCCACAAATAGGTAGAATCAGAAGACAAGCACAGCTCTGAAGTAAATTGGACATTTTCCCTCCCTGCCATTCCAGGAGCTGCTCCAGGAAGCATCCATGGGCAGCAGTGTACAAGAACCCAAGCTTTACATTGCTGCAAAAAGATGCTGTTGCTGGTTCTGCAGAGTCTGCACTATTCCTCAAGTGAGTCAGCACAGAGGGAATGCCCCCACATTTGTGCAGCTGGGAGTACTGTTCTCCAGATAAGATGGAAAACAATGCAAATTTTAATAAACCATGCAGACAAAATATTAACATTCCTACAGCCAGTTCCACATATTATCTCAGTCCTTGAACTGAACTCCAGCTCATCTGCTGTGCTCCCATGACTACAGACCCTCTAGACTGGAAGCACAACAGAAGGGCACCCTGCACCTCTTCAGTACCAGCAGCACATGCACTGGACCCAGGCTCCAGGGAAAGGAATGCTGTGGGGCAGAAGGCTGTATGAATGTGTTCCCCCCACCACATACACAGAACTCTTGCTACGCTCCCTCTACATAGGACAAGTGACCCTCAGCACAGAGTGGCACAGTCAGTCACAAGTACCACCCCCAGGATCTCCTAAAGCCCTCAGCCACAGCACAGAGGAATCTGAAAGGTTTACCCTAACCTGCAGAGTACAAGGGACTCATTGGAAGCATTTTTTTAAGTCTAGGAAACAGTAAAATTCCACTTACCACTAGCAAAAGAAACCTGCAGCAGTGCCAGCTGCTCCACCTCAGCCTTACACGCTCCTTACTGGGTGTTCAATACAAGCAGGCAAGCTCAGGACACTCCAGCTGCTCCACACCATGCAGGAGGTGCACACCCAGCAGAAGTGAATACATGACGTCATTTATATTAGAAAGAAAGCTAATTTAAAGCACTCTTGGGTATCCTGGACTCAAGAGGTGGGATGTACATGCCTAAAGCAAAGCTGCAGGTGTGGTGCTGAATCTGGTGGATATGTCCCCAGCAGTCACCTTCATGCTGCAGCAGGGTCTTCTTGGGACCCTCACATGCCAACAGGGGCCCCAAGCACTGAGGCAGTGTGGGGAGGATCAGCCCTGCTTCACACCAGCCGTGAGCCCACGAGATTCCAGGCACTGCCAAACGTTGGGCACAGAGCATGGTCCCAGCTTCCCCCACACCCACGGAAGGTCACACAGCCCCTCACCATTCATCCACCACTTGCAGCCCCCATCTGTAGTTGCGTGGCAGGAAAAGAAACCTATCCAAGCAACAAAACCAACATACAACAGGTCACTTAGATCAGGTGTTTTGCAACAAGATAAAGAATAAGAGCTGGCAGTTGTGAAGCCTTCTGCAGTATTCAGTCTCCAGCAGCCCATGGGCCTCTGCATGAGGCCCTTTAGATCCACAGCACTATATATGAACAATTCTCATACAGGCACAGAGTTTACCATTTTAGTATTAGAACACTGTGGTCAAACCCAGCACCACCAAAGTACCCAAATCAAGCTTTTTGGCTGCTCCCATAAACTTTATGTGAGACCCCACTGCAACGTTAGCTTCAAAATTAGCACCGTTTAGAACATTCAAAGTCTAATACTGATCTATTTGAGCAGGAAGAGTTCTGGTTATTTAAACACGGCTGCCACATGGTCAGTGTAAATCTGCCTGGAAACTGGAAGCTTGTGCACTGCAGCTGGGTTATTGCCTGGGACATCTTGCTGTGAGCACAGTGAAGAGAGGTTTTGTTTGGTGAGAAAGTTCAAGCTTTGTGCCTCAAACACAAACAGACTGTACTGTCCATGAGACCACCTTACTCTTCCTGAACTTGGAGGGTGAATACTAATTTTCCCCATCTTTGATTCACTGAACACTTCCTGGGCCTGCTGGAAGGTCATCTCCTGAGAATGGAAGATGGCTGAACTAGGATGTTTTTATTGGCTCAGGAAAGATTTTGATAGCTATTAGGTGTATTACAAACTTGAAAGAAGAGCAATCCCCACCAACAGTTCCTACAATAAAACTTAATGGTGGAGGTTTCATCTTTTAAAGCCACTAAGACACTCCTTAAGAGATGTTTGTAAGGAATACAAATTATTCTCAGACCCCCAGTCCTGGTAATAACAAAGTTCCTATGGTTGTATTTTGTTAACAAATAGTTTTTATAACATTAAATAAAGGTGTGAATCCACATCAGATTTGACTATTAACACATGATTAACAACCACACCAGTATGGGCTAAAAGTACGTAGTATTTGCATTTCAGACATAGTCATCTTTCATATGAATCTCATTTAAAATCTATTGGGAGATCTTTAACAAACAGGACCAAGTCCCCAGCTATATACTACGAACACAGAGCAGTGTAACTGTTAATAAGGGTATTCATCATGAGACAGCCTATTTTTGGCATTATATATGACAGTCTCAGTAACTTACAATTGTCCCCCGAATGTGAACTTATCATTTAATTACAGAGACTGCTTTCTCATATCACCCAGTAAGCTAGTTAACCATACAAAAATCCTCCAGCTAATCCAAGTGTGATTGGATCAGTCCAAGGTGCACAACAAATCCTTCTGTTCTTGTGAACCCCCTATGGAGCCCTCTGCTTACTTCCACCTTTGTTGTTTGTTTTGGTTTTTTTTTTTTCCTTGAATTTTAGTATTCACTGTCAAATATGCAAAGATTTTGAACAGATAAGAAGCTTCTTAAAGAACTGAAATTCGTCATAAAATACCCAATGTTAAGCCAAATGGACATACAGAAATCCTCAGAAAAAAAGTATCAATTAAACCTTGGAAGGAAACAGGTCAGTCATTGGCAAAGATTTTATTTATTCATAACCAATTTCTTTTAATAAAAGCAACAGGTGTCACTGGAAAACTTACTCATACTTCTATGTATTAAGAACAGAAAGTTTGAAAAGGATGCAGGGTGCAAAAGGGTTTTTTGGAATAGGAAGTATTAGCTTACATTAAAACATAACTGCTTGAGATCTTATAGTGACCCCAAGTTCCATTAAATGCATATTTCTTTGCTCCTATTGATGCTTCATGCAAGGCCACAGTGCTCTACCATGCTGCAATTCAGCTTCATGGGAATATGATGCAGCTGTATCCTGAGAAACATGGGCAAGCTGAAATGCCACCTGCCTTCTACAACAACATAGTATATCCCCTATAAATAGTTATTATTGTCCTTACCTGGGAAGGCACACACAGAGAGCACTACTTCATGAAAGAGACTCTCAGTCTTAACCAGATAAAAGCAAGAACGGAGGGGGGGGAGGGGGGGTCCTGAAGCAGGGGATGTTGTCTCAGTTCTCCCATTTTGCTTCTTAACTGCTAGAACTAACCCAATGTACAAGCCTTAAACATCGACACAAGCAGGTGCCCCAATCACCTGAGAGTTTGGTCAGTACCAATAAAAGTCACTATGTATTGCCTATGCTGTACATATTACATTCCCTCAGAGAGGCATTAAAATGCCAGCTACATTTAAACAAGTGAATGTCTGGCCCCTAATAAAACCCACATAATTTAATACTAATGAGTCTACCAATTATGACCTAGTCTCTGAACTTCCTTTCTGGGAAAAATCATTGGGAAGGTAGTTCAATGCCAACTCTGGCAATTACATTACTGCTCTGATATAGAGAACCCCAGCTTTGCTTCTGGTCTTTGCATTAAATGCTTTGGGGTGCAGAGGGGAAGGTGTGAGGTGCAATTGCCTCCCTGTGACAGTGAACAGAAACTAAACAGCTTGCTGATCCTCAGATCAATCAACTGCTTTCACATCTTAATCAGAATATACTGCTGACTTTAACAGTAGTAGAAAAAGGAGTAGGAGATTGCCTTGTAACTACCACTAAACAACTTAGTGTTGTTGCTGTGCTGTATAAGGTTTCCCACTTGAGAAGTGTCCCAAACCCCATGTTCACCAATGTATATTTCAGATCTATAGGAATCACAGATCCATACAAGGTCTCCTTGAAACACACCTACAGACTCAAAGATGGAGGACTTCCAACCACCTATTTGTTTCTCCCTGTGCTCATGCATGGTTTTTTGTTTGTGGTACAACTCAAGATTAGGTGGGCACGGGGTCTTCCTAACCAGGCAAGAAACCACCAGCCAGAAGCAGCAGGAAGCACACAGCCAAGTATAGGGGGCAGTTCAGTGTGGCACTGCCAACAATAACTTTCTTTGTGCTGTCTGCAGCAGGCTTGCCAGCTTAGGTCTCTTGTTCTCACTCATCTGCTAGGAGGTTGTATCCATTCATCATCTACCCAGAATTTAATTCAGTGATTAACATATATTTAATTAATAGGCTCCACTATGACAATAAACTCCATTTTGAGCTGACTGTTGAACCCTGCAGAAGCTTTGGCTGGTGGAGAACAGACCCATCTGCCTTGTACACTTGTACCTGCTGCAGTCCTACATGGCATTCAGCACAAGCACAGTCTGCCCCCACACCTTTGCCTGTCCCCAGCCACGACCACGATGCTCTGCCTCTGCTATGGCTCCCGCTGGAAGCCCTGCAGGACCTTCTGGCAGGCAACACTTGATGCTGGTAGTATACCTTTAATTCATAGTGTACCTTTAATTTCTGTGACACGCTGAGATAATACAGTGAGGAGTTCTTTAGAAATGCTATAAATAGCTTAAATAAATAGATATTCTCTGTGGTGGGTCCTCAGCTCCGGAACTGACTCTTGCCAGAAATCCATCAGAGCCTGAATCTGGCAAGCTCTTGTAGGAGATGCGAGACACATCTTTTTACATTCCAACTCACTAAATGCATGTGCCTGACTAGTCCTGTGAAGAGGGAGGGGAAAATAAAAAAAGAAATAAATTAAAAAAAAAAATTAAAAATGCCTGGAACCCAAGGGGTCACTCCCTGTGCCAGCTTGGAAGTTGTCTGCCATTAGTTCACCATGTACTAGCTGTTGGAAAGGGCACACAGATGCTGCAGTGCTACTGCTTTACAAACACATACAATTAGAGCTAATTTCTACTAGAAACAACTTGGTGATCCTTTGAGACAAAGGGCTCACTGACGCTGTGTGATACTGTCTTTGTTATTCCTAAACAATGTCTCGCACACTTCGCTGCCAAACGCGTTAACTCCTCACCTCATCCCTCAGTGAGCTATGACTGCATCCTTAAAAAAGCTTGCTCTGGAAAGGTATGCGTTTGATAGTCAAACAAAACAGCCTCAAAATCACTTTAGGGCATTGGAGAAGTGGCTTCTATTCCCGGCCTCTGATGTCAAATAACTGTCACAACTTTGTCTAAACTAACCAATGCCTAGGGTTTCAAGGTATTTAATTACATAATAAGTAGTAGAAACACAGAGAATGAGTGGAAATGCCTCACATCCACAGTCAGACATTTTGTCTCAAAGTCTGGCATCCTTAGCTCACTTAGCAGAGAATAAAGATGAAGTCAAAATTGGTGTGGTTACATTATTTCTTTTTATAGCAGTTGCCTGAAAGTCCACAAATGCCAACCCCATTAATGCACTGTCACTCAGCAACATCACCTATTTTGTCCTTTAAGAAAGTAGTTTTGTATGCATTTCTGAACATCAAAAGCACAGACATTCTCTGTTTTAAACTTTTTACGGTGTGACTATTTCTAGTCTCTCCTGCCAGAATGTTAGCATTGATAGTTTAATATAGCCATGTCCATATTATTTATTGCATGAAGCACATATTTTTTCTTGGTCACAGAGAGTTTATCAAAAAAAAAGAAAAAAAAAAAAGGCACAGTTTTAACTTCTTAGTTGTTACAGTTCTCTCACCTCTGTGCTTTCTAACCATGCAAGTTTGTCAAGAAAAGCTCCTAAATAAATTTAGCATTGTAATTATTACAAATAAGTCACACTGGCTTTTGGGTAGGAAGACCCCCCACTCCCACCCCTGCATGCTTCTACCACGGTGGCAAACTCATTTCAAAAATTCTGATGAAACACTTTGTAAATTTTGTTATTCTGTGATGATAATAAATCATTATAGCCTTAAACACTTCTCTAGCTTGGAGCCTCAGTCACAAATTATCTTGTCATTCTGACCAAAACATTCTCCAAAAAAGCTTGACAAGTGCTAAAACCCAGAACATGAAACCATGTGTTGTTGTGAAAGCAAGATTCAGAAATGTCAATTAATTAGATTAAGAGGCTACTTTTAGCTTTACTTGTGTTGCCAAATAACCCTTAAAATATGCATAGCAGTGGAAGTCTACCTCAGCAATACAGTACTTCTGTGCAAAATAAAGACAATGGATCTGGCTAATAGAGGGAATTATTGTATCTGTCATTCAGACAAGGAGAATGATCTAGAAGCAAATGTCTTGCTCCCCTTTCCACTGTATGGATTCACAAGCAAGATAAATTCTGTCACTTAGGAGTTTAGGCACAATTCCCTCCACTCCCCCTCCCCCAACCCAAAATCTGATTCAGATTAGAAAATAAAAGTCAAATTACTATTATACATCTCCATAAGTGAAATGGATTTCTAACATCACTGCCTGTGTAGCTGTCTCTCCCTGCCCATAAACTATCATCCTTTATTTGCATTTTCAAAGTTCACTTTAGAAAAAAAAGAGTGGTGCAATTAAATACATTTTATTCAACTTTCTTGTAGCTACCCCTAAAATTTTTATCTTTAAATAATCCATATCCTCAATTTTATTTACACTATAAACTGTTCCTATATTTTAATGGTATGTTTGCTTTAAAAGGGGTTGTTGGCTTTAATAGCTTGGTTATTATCTTTGTAAACTAACATTCCACATTCCTCCTAACTAAATCCTAGCAAATCATCTGTGCCTGCATTTGGAACATACGTTCCACCACCAAAAATAAAATTTAAGCCAAATAAATGCTCCGTTCAAATTAATATACATAAAATGAATAGCTAAACATAGATCAATTTTGATGGATCTAACAGTAGGTTTGCTAGTAGCAGGAGGGTCATGATATGTAATACACCCAAGAGAACAGAACTAAATAAATTTAATTTCCTGTAACTCCTATTACTTTGTGTTATTTTTAATGCTAGAACATCATCGCTTTAGAAAAAAAATTAACTGCTTGTGTTTTTATAAAACACATCACTAGTGAGATGGATTGGTGCAAAGGTACAGGTTAATACATACATATGTTGGTAAGCAGGTAAATAAAACAGAAAGGACCCCAACAGATCTACAGCTGAAGAAAATCTGTAAGGCTCAAGCTCTGTCCCAGGACAAGACACATTCACACCACAGGTGAGCCTTGGCAGAACGCTACGAACAATAACTTGCATAAAGGCAGCCTTTCATTTCACTTTTCATTGAAATACACCAAAACAAATATATTTCCTCATCTTTGCCCTTCCATCCTATCCTTTCAAAGGGCCTTACCTCTGGCAAAGCCATCATTTTCCAGACAGCATGCTAGTAGGGAATGTAGGCACAGCACAAGACCCACAGTTACAGTTCATGGACTCAAACAGGGTCTATACTGGCATCAGTCCTTGAGCAATAACCAATCCTGGAATGACATTTTGTAACTCAAATAATGAGTTTTGGCCTTTAGCTGCAATTTGAATTCTTCAGCTAAAAAACAAAACCCACAAAAATAATTATTTTAGTTGTTTCCCCTGTTAACTGGTCCACTGTCAGATGAGTTACAAGTGCTGGTTTCTGGCAATTAACACTGCTCCTCCCCTGCCAGAGCCTGTACAGTCCTACAGCCTCCTCTATGGCTTGGACTTCAAGCAATTCTTCCCTGTTTCTCAGCCTATCCCTTCCTCACAGGGCACCTACGTGGTCTTTGGCTGCTGGTTTGATTTGTGATGAAAAGGTGGGTGTATGGAACTACTTGTTGCTGTTGAATACATACTCGAGTCTAATCTCTCTGTGCTGAGAAGTGGTTCTCTGCAGAGAATATCTATGCAGGTCCTGTACTGAAGGGGGAAGGAGACAAGGAAGAAAGACGGAATATTTAAGGACATATATATATAAAACTCCTAACACTCAAAAAAAACCCACAAAAACCAACAAAACAAACAAATAACAACAAAAAAAACAACCACAAAAGACCAAGACAGTCCTAATTTTTAGTCACACCACAAACTATTCTTAAGTTCTCTGGCCAAGGCTTGTTAAAAACAGAACATCCTAAACGTTCTAAAAATTGTATGAGAAGCAGATGGAGGTATTTCCTTACAGAATGAGCCTAAAGTGAAACAACTGAAATATATTGTCCACTAGAAAGCAAGGCAAAAATCCACAGTGTTAGACACCCTGAGTGCAAAGGCATTGAGTGCTCTGCCAGTGGCTGAGTTATCACCAGAGGTGATAGAGCCTGACTTGGTCTCCAGCTGCTCCCTGACAGGGCAGGGACCTTCCATGGGTCCTGTGGCACACATGTCCACTCCCTGCAGATGTTCTGGAGACCTCAGGACATCTCAGGCAGCCTCAAGCATCTGTTTTCACACTTAAATCCTGCTCTCTATGTCTTTGCTTGGAAAAGCCCTATAAAACTGTGAGCCATGGATGAAAATAGAGCAGTGAGGACTAAATTAAAGCAAAATTTAGTAACAGGGCCCAAACGTTAACATGCTGTATTTATCTCAAACTTATTAACATTCCTATGAGTGTCTGAAACACTTTATTACTGATACATGGGACTGAGTCGCTATAATACGCTTCCCTGAGGAGTAACGAGGACTCCAGCTGTACTGTAGGATAGGCTGTACTACATATTATAGGGTTAAATGGTGCTGCCTGTTATCTGCACAATGTGCGTATTACGAGTGTAAATGAGGGAGCTCATTTGAGAAACCTGAAGTCTGCACTGAAACACTGAAAAGGTTTGTCCTGTTGGTGAAAAACAGCGAAGGGTCCCTTTTTCCAGTTGCAAGCAACTTAGTCATATGATTGATACAGAAAAGTTAATGCCTCTGCCAGCAAAAAAATGAAGCTGTGTCTGAAGTAACTCTACCTACCAGTGTTACAAGCAGCACAACCTCACCTGAGCACAGAAAGCAGTCACGGTGTAAAAAAGGCAAAATGCAAGGCCATTCACTGCCTGTCAGAGCTGGTTAGCAAAGACAACAATGACATTAAGCCATGTAGGTCCCTCCTTCTGCTAGGAGAGAGAAAGCTGGCTTTCCTTCCAATGCATCCTAAGAAAAACCTGATGAGCTGAACTAAGGACAGAAGTGACATGAAAAAATCCATCCAAATAGTTAAAATTAAAATAGTAATTACCAGGGTACAGCTGGAAATCAGTCACATGGTGCTGTGTTCAACAGCCATGCATATCTGAGGTGTTCCAAAAGGACTGTAGGTTACAGGAGCCCTCGAAGTTCAACTTTTGGTTATTCTGCAGCACAAGTAGGTCAAGAACACCCACATCAGCTTGTCACAAGGTGCAGTGATGGTGCCTGCACTCCTCCTCCACAAGCTGCTCTGTGCTTAACTTGGAGTTAGAGTGGTGTTCCCCTCAATAATCTAATCTCCATGCCCCTTGCTGCAAGTTGAACTGATTAACTCTTCTCCTGCCCTTGGCAGACACATAAAACATTTGATCAGCACCCATTTTATAACAACTTATTTTTAAGCATAGCTAAAGACTATTATCATGTCCCTACTCAGATTTCTTGTTTCTAGACTAAACAAATCCAATACTTTTAACTTTTCCTCACAGGTCATGTTAGCAGAACCTCTAATCATTCTTGTTGATCTCCTCTGGATTCTCTCCAATTTGCCTCCATCTTTCTTAATGTCACCAACTTCAGCAGAAGTTTTGCAGCTTGGAGAATTGTTTCTTGCTGCAGAAGTCACCTGACACCCTGACCTTTAGCTCAACAATGAGAAATAGCATACAAGCTTCCTTAAAGAAAATGGTATTACATATATACTGTCATGTATACTTAGTGTCATGCCACCTGCTTGCCACATCAACCGACTTCTTTGCCTTAACAGCAACAGAGCAACAACAAACAATAAAAAAAAGCCTCTTTTCTGAGCTGTTGTATGGACAGTCTTATTGTATAACTTAAAAATACAAGAAAACACAGCTGAGCTTTTTAAAAATTCTATTAAAAACTCATTTTTTTCTCTCCACATCTCAAAAAGCAAAGCAATTTCAAGAAAACAAAACAGTCCAAAAGAAAATTATGAGGGAAAAGCAAAACACTGTTAAACAAACCCTAGCCAAAGTTATAGGGAATGAGTGAAATAGCCTATAATTAACAGAGAGAGAATAGTCTTTACTTCAGGCCAGATGTTAAAATAAATGTAAGACTTCTTTAGTCAATCTGTAAAACTTCTCATAGATAACTCACCACATTTTTCCTTCTTCACTGAAGACTCTAAAGCCCAGCAAACAACACAAGACAAACAAACAGGGAAACTTAAGGACTAGTAATACTAGATACATTAACCAGTCACCAAAACACCCCTCTGCTCCTATTTAACTCAGTAATCACCTAAATTTCTGCCAGCTGGGGAGTGCCAAGCCCCCTGGCTGCTGATGCCCTGCAGGTGCAACGTGGTGAGCTGAGCTCTGGAGCACCTCAGAAGGCAGAAGAGGTTGTGGGGTGTGGCCCAAGTTCTGCTGGGAAATACCCACTACCTGTGCTCACAAAGAGAACATGCCAAGAGCCAGGGAGCAGCTCAGCTCGCTGGAAAGCCCCCTCTAGAACAGGGCAAAGTGTGCATGGAAGGGAGAGCTCTGGCTGTGGAATGCTGTGGTCTCCAGCTCCAGGAGAGGGCTTGCAGCTGGGATGCTGAGCAGATGGCAGGCAGCACCTACATGGGCTCTGTTAGCCAAGAGTGGTCGCACAGATGCTTCAGCTACCCTCCAGAGCATTTAATTTCTAGGTACTTGGTTATGCTGTGGTGTGTCTGACCAGCTGAAAAAAAACAAATCCCCTCTTAGCCACCAGACCTTTCCTGCTATTTGCTGGGCAGCAGAACATTCCTGTGCGGAGCAGGGGGAACAGTGGGTCAGCAAACTCAGTGGTCTGGTGCTGGGTGTCTCTGATGGCTTCGTGGCATTTGTCATCCTCTGTAAAACAGCCTCTTAAGGGGGAGGTCTGAGCTGAGCTGCAAGAAGACACAGAGAGAGGCCCGTAGCAGGGCTTTGGGAGGAGGGCAAGAGGGCAATGTGACAGCGGAGCTGACAGAGAGGAGTGTGCCCAGCTCTGGCTGCGTCCAGCAGGAGAGGGGTTAAAGCAGCTTTCAGAGTGCAGGAACCAGGCTAAGAAGGAGTATTGCATGTGCTGAGAGTGTTTCTATGGGATCAGAACTGTTTACAGTGAAATGTGCCTGCACCTGTGGGTTGGTGTGGTTTTGCCTGCTGTTCAGTGCTTCCTGAGAAGCTGCTAATATACCGTAGCTGATGAGACCACTGTTTTGATCTCTCCCTCCTTGGAATCTCTTCTAGAGCCTTTAATAAAAGCCCTATTAAGGAAGTACAAGTGGGTGCTTTGTGCTTCTTCAATATCCAATTTATATTTTTAACATTAAATACTCAAACACATGCTTCGAATTTGTGCTTTTTTTAGTCTAATAGTTTCTTGCTGGAGACTTGCATACATTTTCTGTCACATAATTCCTTATTTTCTTATGGGGTTTTGGGTATTCTCATATATTGCCCAAATCTTCTGTTAAAAGGCATGCTGAAGCCCTGTCATTCAAATTATTGATGGCAACTAGTCTGTCTGGGAGTGATGGTTGTATTAAAACATTTATCACATAAAAAAGAAGCATATGGCATTTACAGAATCTGGGCCAAGGAAGAAGGAAAGGGTCATGTTCACTCCCAAAACAGGAGCAAGCTTCTCCTGAGGGTTATACATGGATTCAGTTCAGAGGGAACTGGAGAATCTCATATATTTTGAAATCATGAGGGGTATGAAATCAGCATAAGTTACAGCTGCCCTTAGGTGCTTTTTTTTGAGTGGTCAGTGCCACAATCATTCAGCAGAGCACATTGATCTCACTGACTTTGGCAGAATTATAGAGGGTCTGTTTGCATGAACCACTGCTGAACAATTTATCTGATGTATTAATCATCTCTTAGATAAGAGAATCTGGACTGTAGATTTTTCTTGTAACCCAATTTTCCTCCCGTGGTCTTTTGTTGTTGAGTTTACATGTGAAATTTCAAATTTGAATTTTTGAGGGTTTGTTAACGCTTAGGATCCCCAGGTCGATTTTGAGGCACTGTGAAATGCCGGCTACTGTACTGGACTGCTCTGTAGCCTTCAGAGAGGATGGAGAAATTGCCCCTTTTGACAGCAGCTCTGGTTTGGAAATTGTCTCCACAGTGGCAAATAAAAGTCAAGACCCTATTTGTCCTTCACCTTCCAAATGCACGCGTTAAGAGGCAAAACCTGAACATTTAATTGGAGATTGGAAAAATTAGTATAATCTATGGGGTTGATGAGGCTATTTTACCCAGTTCTAGTAAACCCCCTTGTCTCAGTCAGGTTGTGACCTCTGGGGAGCCTCCTCCTCACACCCACAGCCTTCAGGAGAGAAAGGCTTTCTCAGTCCCACACACCTCCCTCCCCAGTATGAACCACTGTGGATCAGTTTTTCTTGTCCCCAGACTACCTCTAGTACCCAGGGAGCAATGAAATACATTTTGCAGAATTTCTCCATCTGCTCTGCCCTTCTCTGCGGCTTCCTGACATTGCATGCTCAACTTCCCAGCACTGTAAATGGGAATGAATGCAGAGGAGTCCACGGCTGGCCCTGACTGGCCAGTCCCTGCCCTCCAGTGTTAATCTGCTGCTGATCTTTTCCCCTCTGCAACACAGCTTTAGAGATGCAGATGGACACTGCAACTGCTGGTTAAGCTTTGCGTCTCAGTCACCAGTGCACCCCAATAATGACTTTATTTTAAAGTGTTTTCTAACTCCAGTAATTTCCAGACATATTTAATTGGGGAGCCCACTCTTCCGGGCTCTTCCAAATACGATCCTGTGATGAATTCACATTTTAGCACAAGCCAGAGTGCACACAGAAAACGTTCAGCCGTTCAGAGGAACAAAACCCAGTAATCTTAGCCTGAAACAATTGTACTGAACTGAAGCACTACTCCTCTTTTCTAGATCTACTTTTAAGATCCCTGTCAAAACAGCCCTTCAAACACATTTGATTGGGTTGGGGCTCATCACGCTGTCACCAACTCACTTTTCATTAGGCTGTTGCTCTCTGTTAGCCTAGCCAAGCAGAAGAACTCAAACACATGCACAAATTAAATCGACATCCAAACTCCACCAATATACAAAGCAATTTAAATGATATTCATTAGAGCGATGACAAGTCCTGATGAGGCTTTCAGGAGCGGAGTCCTTCAGCTTCTGCCGACTCGGTTTCATGGTCATTGAGGCGTAACTGCAGTGACTGTACCTCCAGTTTAGAGGAAAAAAAAGCCAAGAACATGACTCCGCTTCCTGACACACCTACCTCGTTCTCCCTCTCTGCACAGGTTTACAGCTGAGCACAGGTTCCAGGCTTTTTCTACAGTTCTTCCCAGACTCTGTATTGCACACACACTTTAGTAAATCCCCTTCCTTTCCCCGCCACCTACAAATGTGCCAATTAAAAAGAATTCTACTTTCAAGTAATTTCATTTCACTTGGCTAGAAAGGTCACTAACTCACAACTATGATGGCTATAAACACATCCCCAGCTTCCTACCATGCAAGAATGAACTTGATATGTTGAAGCTTAATAAAGAAGTATTTTTCATTGTTAATTTATACTGAAGTTTAAAAGCTGTCCTCTTTCCATTTTTAGTTTTTTGATTTAAAAAAAAAAAAAAAAAAAAAGATGGACACTATCTTCTCCATAGGGAGTGGAATGGGGCTGACAAGTCTAATATAGACTTTTCTACAGTGCCAAATCATTTGAAATTCATTTCCCTTGTGACCAAAGGCCTTACCTCAGGCATCAAGAGGTAAGTTATCAGGAAATTAGCTATTTGGTTACAAAGTGCACTATGTTGCTTGCAAAATTTAAGTGTATAGGAGAAGAAATGAATATTTTCACCCTAATTTGACACCAGAAAACCCAGTGGGTGATGTAGAGGGCACACCATCATTTTAGCTTAGGCAAAGACGACATCACTATCAGCTGTGAGCTCCACCACCCACCCCAGCCCCTGGCTAGGGAACAGGGCTGGCTTTGGCCCTGCCATTTTAAACTTATTTCTTGCTCTACAACACCCTTTTTTTATTTCTTGAAACAGGCCAAGAATTTTAAAAGCATGATATACAGAAAATGTCTTGTTATATTATTACTCAAAAATTCCTTTTCTTGGCATAGCTGCCTTGGGTTGTAATTTTTAATTTTCCTTTTTAAGTACTCCGACAATGAAAAGATAGGCACAGTGCTATACAAGTGTGATTTGCAGTTGCATGTTCTCATTTCAATAAGGGTTATATATATGAATTTGATGAGTGGTCTGGACATATCCATCTATCCCAAAAAGTCTATCTGATTTTAATTCTCTTAAAAGATTATTTAACCAGAAGTGCATTTCAAGCTATAAATAAGAAAAAGTGAACCAAGCAACAGCTGCTGAGGAAGTTAATGTGTCCCAGAAATACGCTGTAATATGCTGATGAAAAACAAACAAACCTCTACTCCAACACATAAGCTGGATATTAAGTATAAAGAAAGACTGTTTTTACATGTAAAAAATTATTTTATGTAACACCACTGCTGTATTTGTGTATGTACTAGATAATGAACACAGCACGAGCTACGTGTTAGTAAATCTTAGCCATCTTTTTCATGCTGAACATTTAGTTAAAATTATTGCCCCAAACCAAGGCCTGAAAACAGATTGTAACCTCAGCGATTACTCTAACGCTTTCAGACATGTATAATGATGTGTTAATACATAATTCTGCTCCCTTCCATAAATGACCCTGCTTCTTTCTTCCTTCACTGGTAAAAGATTGACTTCTTATGCAAATACTCTTCAATGACGGCTATGATATTACAGTCTTAAACATATACAAGCTTTTCATTATTACAGGGTAATTACTGAAAACTCAACAAAATTCACTGCTACCACACCCCGGCCAACAGAGCCACTTTCATATTCTGAGATGGCTGTAGGATAATTATTTCTTGTTCCCTCATTTACCTACAGCAGGTCAAGCAAGGGCTGGGAGGCACATCTTGGCACAGAGTCCCAGAAGAGAATTTCCTGACTTGTTTTTTTTTATCTCGAGATGGTATGTATTTACTGGGAATACTCAAGGGAGTTACACACTTACGTTTCTACTGCTAAAACAGGAACTGTCCAGTCATGTATTTAGAGCTATTTCATCCTTGGCTAACAGGACAGTCTCATGACTTTTAAAAAGTTCAGTAATCTTGAAATTATTTTTTTTCTTCTTTCCTTGATAAATTCTATTTTTATGACTGTTCCATGTATTTCAGCTCTGTGGAGCAGTGTGGGTATCAGACCACCTAGCAAAGCTCCAACACATTCTTGTTACAAAAAGTTACCCAAACAAAACAGGCAGCAATGAATGTAACAATTTGATATTTTTCTAGGAAATATATAAGGCTCTCTGGAGGTGTACATGAAAATACAAAATTTATTAATTAAATTGCTTTATTACGAGTCATCTCTCTTCCACTTGCACCATGGTTCCTTTTTTTCTGTTGCAGCTGAAATAAGAACTTGCAAAATTAAAGAAGGTTCTTCCCTTCAATACATGCCAGTATTTTTTAAAAATATCAAAATTGTAGCCAAATTTTTTTGCTGTCGTAACATGTGGCATCACATTGTGTTTAGCTTTATATATCAAGATACGTAGCCATATTTAAATGCAACAGATAATTCCCATATTGATAACGTTAATCCGCGTTGGTTTGGATAAGAAAATGCACACCGTGTTTACCACAAATGCAACTGCATAATTAAAACAATATACTTTCAATTTTAATACAAAAATAAAATATAATGAAGATTCTAGAAATATTTTTGTTTCAGAAACAGTTCCTTACACTAGCTGAGAAGTCATATTTCAGTTAATTATAGATTTCTTACTCACTAAAACTTAAAGATACATTCCCTGATTTTTTTTTTTTTCTGCTAAATGTTGACTCCAGTGAACAGCTCTCTAAGATCTGGCATATTGATTTCTTGTTGTGAAGTGAGCTGTTCAAGCTCCATTTAAGATTTTCATCTTGCATGTAGCCCTGAGCACATCATAGCACCATAAATTAGTTAAATTGCACATTTATCACAAATGTTATTTTAAGATACTGCGTAAATGTGATGGCTGGAAGATATACAGTATGCTGCAACAAGCCACTACTTGGGTGGGGTTAGACCAGGGTCACCTTTATACACCTTGATTTAAAGCTCTTCCCACCCCATCACAATTTCATTTTTCACTTCTTTCTTGAGGCATTTTGTTTTCTCTTGCACTCGATCTGCATAATTCTAAATAAAATATCAAATGTGAAGCAAAAGTAAGAACTCAGATGCATATTTTAAAATCCTGTATTCATACTTTCATATTTGTCTAATAAGAAAAAAAATTATATCTTAACATATCTAGGTTTGTGATTTGGTTAGCACTAATAGTTACCATGCCAATATACATCTCAGTGTATGGATGAAAAGAGCATTATTCTAGTTCATTGATTCCCTAAATTCTTTATAATGTGAAATCACATTGGTATGCCAGACCTGGATGTTCTGAATTGCAAGCTGAACTTTATTTTAATAAATTTGGGACATGCAGATCCTGACTAGCCATTCATTTGCAAAGTTCCTAGTGTATTTTAAGAAATGTATTTAAAAGTCCTTCCTGGTGCACACTAACAGATGCAGTTCCTCCCTGAATTTGCACCCGCTATGTTGTCTCACTGCACATTCAGACCTAGCTAAGTCAGGCCCAGGAACACACTTTGACCAGATTAGGGCAGTTGCATCAGACCCCTTGCCTGTATTTTAAGAATAAGTAGAAGGAACACTGCATAAGACTCTGCAGTCTCTTCCTTTTACTCCCTCCCATGTCCCAGATAACAGTACTGCGTACAGAGTTTTTAGCATTACTATTATAAGTCAATGGTGCATCTTAAAAATACATTGATTGACAATATATGCAATAATCTGCCAGTCTCCTTATGTGTGAATTTCTGTTTTGCAACCAAATACTATATTTAAGCTGTTATAATTTTCAAAGGAGGAATTCTCTGCTGCAGAGGTAAAAAGTTTGGCTACATTTAGACTGAGATCATCTATTTGCAAAAAATGTGGCCAGCCAGCCAGAAGGCTCCATGAAAGGCTTCAGCCAGCCAGGTTGCCTCTCTTGGCTAAGTGAGGCAGACTCCTGGGATGGTACAGTCCACCAGTAAAACGGCATGCTGAGATTTTATTGCTGGAACTTGAGCCAAGGCCATAAAAACTGACATACAAATGACCTTAAAATCAGATATAACTGTGAGCCAAAAGAGGAGGAAAAATACCAGAGCCCTAATCCTGTTCACTTGGCCCACTTAGCAGTATTTGCTGTAGAATGAACAGAGCACTCAGATTCGTTTTAGACACATGGTACTGGACTTTAAAATTGAAGGAAGATGGAAAAATGGAAGAGAGATGGAAAGGACTAAAGAACCAAAGATTTAATTACTCGCTTACTGGAAGACAGTGGGTTTGCATTTTTTAAAAAAGAAAGGAAACTCTGTACATTTGACATTCAGATGCTGCTTTCACTTGAGGTGCTGAAGTGCTCTATTGGTGGTTTTGGTTCCCGTGTAACCATCTCCAGACTTTGAGCTCACCTGACTGGCAAAAGACATTATTTACATGCATAGTAATAAAGGCGTTTGGAGATGCAAATTATTTTCAATGGTTTTGATGGGATGACCTGTCAACACCACTAAAAGTCTGTCATTATCATATAAATGCTCCCGCTTGTTTGCGTTTCTGTGGGATGTGTTTATTCTTCTCTTTCCCTCTCCACTAATGTGAATGCTGTCCAGCAGGAGGTAGAGCCCTAGGAGGACTCACGTCAAAACCACAAAGTTTAAGTCACTGGTCTCAGATTCCTGCTCCTGTCATTTGGAAATGCTGAGTAGCTGGAAAGGGATTCTCCACGCTGTGAAACACTCCCAGACTCTGCTCAATGCACTTGGAGGAAGGCAGGTGAGCAGCAGCATCTCCCTGGGTCTGAATTCAGCACGGCAAAACGCCTTTCCGCTTTGCCACGTGCTGCTGCTAAACCCCCTCTTCACAGGCAGCCTTACCTGATGTTTAAAAGGGAGTTATAATGCTCGTTTATCTTTTCTGGGGGGAAAAAAATTCTGTTAATGCAGGCTTTGAATAAGTGCTACCCTGCTCTTGAAATGCTAAAGTTCACTAAAACTCCAGTGATTTACGTGCAGCTTTTGACTGCCAGCACCTGGCAGATGAAGAAACCTACTCAAGCTTCAGTCATAAACAGATAGCATACAATTTAATTTTAATGTGCTCGTTAGTCGTAGCACATTTCAGACATAATTGTGAACGCAACACAAAATTATAGCAAAAAGACAATTTTAATGCTGCTGTAGAAAAAAAGGTTATATGAAGAGTCATATAATGGTGCTTCATTGTCAACAACAAAACAGGGCACAGAGTGCATTACAGTGTCTGTGCTGTTTACATGCCAATATTTTATACATAGATTCTCATATGGTGTCAGCTGTCAGTTACTTCTGCAAATTAACTGCCAAAAATGGAGACGAACAGAATCACTTAGTGTGCTGGTAACCACGGGTTACCTTTCATATGCCTAAAGATAAAGCTGCAGTATGGAATCTTGGGAGAATAATTAGGCAGAACAAAACAGAAAGTTACCAATTGAAATAAAAAGGCATTCTACAATAGGAAATAACAACCAAGAGCGCTTATAAATAAGTAAAAGAGGTTATATCACAGAATGCCTCATAACTTTTTAAGCAAAGTATTACAGTACAAACATTTTAAAGGCTTTATCAATGTTTAGGAAATACAGTACAAGTTTTTCAAATAGATTTAACCCTTTGAGCACTGAGTTTATTTTGAATTTTCTCTTTTTTTTTATTTTATTTTTTTTACTAATAAATACCTTTAAAAGTCACGTTGTGCAAAACAGTTAGAATGCATGCCAGGAATGCAGTCCATGGCTTCTGTTTTTTCAGACAGTTTAAAAAAAAACCCAAAAAACAAAAAAACAACAAACAAACAAAAATAAATCAAATAAAAATAAACAAATGATAGCAACACTAATAAATATGTATAATTTAAACATGAACCTCTCTTAATATAGACGTACTGTATAGCAAAACAAAGCAAAACATACTTTGCTTTAAGAATAATGTTTCTGAATACTTTATAAATGCTATCTGTGGTATCTTTTATCACATAATTTACAATGTTTGGATGTTAAAGGAAAAACCATTAGATCTAAAAAAAATTGAAATATACACTATATATAGGTATGGTGTATACCTGGAAATTATCAGGTACAAACCCCACTGCTGCTAAAAATGCTGAAGAAAAAGAAAATGGCATTAATCACAATCACATTTTCCATAAGAGATTTTGAAATCTATACAATATATACATCTATGTTTCAATGTGAAAATTATATTTTTAAATTTCAAGGTGTGAGACACCTCTGCATAAATGGAGGTTCATATTAGTAATTGGAACTAAGCTGGTAAGGGTTTAAAAAAAAAAACAACAAAAAAAAACAAACAAACATCTCCGTGTATTTTTACCAAATTAATGCAAAAGTGCTTCAAAGTACTCAGAGGGCTAAAGATTATAGGGTGAGAAATACCAGCACACTTAGGTCACATGAAAAAGTGCACCAGAATTAGTTATAAATGCTTAATTAAACTGTCTGTTAATGCATGCAGCTTGATGCATCAGAGGGATGCACAGCAACTAAATCCAATTTACACAAAGTTCCAAACACTTACCACTGCATTTTAACCTTCATATTTTACCAGTAACAACAGCTGATTATGCACCTCTATTTAAACACTGTACAGTTATACAAAACAGTTCAGCCCAGAGTGACTCTGGAGTTAAAATAAGAACATGTGCCAAGAACTAAACAGTAGCTTTAAGGCGTCTTTGACAGTTTTCCTCAAAGCAAATTACAGTTATTTTAATCAAAAGCAAATGCTACTGCTTCTCTAACTCCGAAACATACAGAAGATGATCCTCTGGTGACTTCCCATGTGTTTTACTAAGATGAAGTTTAACAGCATGCTTGCTTGCAAAAGTCCTGTTACAAAGTTTGCACTGATAAGAAGTTCCGATATCTTCCTCTGGAGAGGATGTCACCAGTTTTTCAGATGGTGACTTTGCTTGTGCTATCTGATTGTTAATCTGTTCACTGGACAGTTTGGATAAGTCTCTTAACCTGAAACCCAGATGCGATTCAAGATGACTGATATAAGTTGAAGGAGTTCTGATCTGTGAAGCGCAGTCATTACAAAAGAACACTGGGTGCCCAGTGTCCAAATTTTTAAGGAACTTAGTTCCCCCCGTCCTTCGGAGCTGGTATTTCACATTGGCCAGCCAGTGGCTAATTGTGGTCATTGAAAGTCCCGTAAACCTGGAAATGTGCATTCTTTCTTGAGGGCTCAAGTCTGACATGATGTATTTCCCCTCTGAAGTCTGCCGTAAACTGGCTGCAAACTGGGCCTGCAATATGAGCAAGTGCTGAGGGTTCCAGTTAGACTGACGTCCCTTCCTTTTCTGAGCTGGTGTGCTCTCTTCTGGTTCCTCTATTGTGGTACCATCAATGTCAGATTTCTCAGATATGCTGGAAGGTGTGGAAGATTTTGATGTGTGACTTTCTGTCAGGTTCTTCAGCATATCAGATATATCTGACAAGGCATTCTCGCGTAGCGGCGAGTTTGACATGAATGACACGACTGCAGATGTCTTTGCTGTTGTCACTGTAGATGAAGAAGATGCAGAAGATGTCGATGTGGATGACAAAAGCGCTGAACCCAAAGAGCAGCTTTTGTCACTCTTGCCTTTCGTCAAATCTATGGGTTGGTCATTGTTGACATGATAAAAATAGCGGTCTAAGTGGTCTGATTTTTTGGACTGTAGAGGTGGGGTGGCCACTGCAGCCTTTTCTGCCAAACTGTTGCTCATTTTAAAAAGCATGCTCATTGGATCCAAAGCAGGCAAAGATGGCTTTGCTGCCTTCCCAAGGTGAATATTCATGACAGACTGCAGTGCGCTTAAAGGGTTTACAAATGGCTGTTCGGGAGGGTGATCAGTGATGATAGCTGTGCTGCTACTTAAAGAACCTACAATGGACTTCACAGGTTCTTTCCCATTTTCCACAGGTTCTACAGTTGGACTATCCTTACAACCATCTCTCTGAGGAACTGGGCTGTTCTGCTGGCTTTTAAAGCCACCGTCATTGGAGGATTCCATCTTAAGGGGTTCACTGACTTCGCTGCTGCATGGCGAAGGCGTCGCACGCTTCAATGGAGAAAGCTTTCCTTCAGGTTCCTTCATTTTCTCCTCCACTTTAGCCACCTTCTCAGTGACCTTCTTTACCAATTCTTCCATGGCATGAAAGTTAGTTTTTGGCACAGGTGAAGTCTGACTGCTTGGTGGAGACACCAAGGGCTGGTTTTTAGTTGGCGATACCAGTTCATTGTTTCCAAACATAGGTTTTAAAGGTGTACTCTTCCCAGATGAACCCAATGACAGCTTCATCATATTAGGCAGCTGGTAGGCAGCATGAATGCTGGGATAGCCACCCCAGCTTGGTGTGCCGTTCTGGGCTTTGTTTATAGCTGATGTAACTGTGTTTTCTAAAGACTTCAGTATATCTAAACCCCCCTTAGGGCTTTCTTCTAGGTCATTTTCAGTCAAGTAATGGTATTTTGAGGAGATATCATACTTCTCCTCATCTTCACTTGACTTCTCTTTGTCTTTCATTTTGTCTTCAGCAATGACTCTTTCCTTTTCTACTTCTTTTTTAATCTCAACATTTAATTTAGGGGATACACTAGAAGGTGTGTTGGAAGGAGACGTAAAAGTGGTGGCAGCTAGTGGCACAGACTGGACTTTCTCATCTACTAAGGATGTTATTGTTGGGGTCGCTGGGGCTTCTATAATTGGCTTCCCTTTTTTCATGGCAGAGTTAGTGACTTTAATAAAATGTCCCGTCACCATCATGTGAGCTGTGAGCTCCTGCAGTGTGTCATGGGAACTTCCACACTCCATGCACTTCAGAATTTGAGACTTCCTCGCCTCAAAGTGCCAGGCATAGCTGGCACCGTTCTGGTGACCGTAGCGATTATTTGGCGTAATGTAAGGATTAGAATTCTTTTGAAGTGCATCGTTGGTATCTGAGATTGTTGCTTTTGGTGTTCCACCTGTGGAGTCTGGAGAACTTGGAAGATCAAGCTCCAGTGATGCTTTCTTTCTAGTAGCTGGGATAATTTTTGCTGCTACAGGGGTAACAGGTTCCTTCAGAGGCACTTTTTGGTAGTGTTTTGTTTTGATCATATGAACACTCAAATCCTGAAGAGATTCAAATGAATGACCACAGTACATACACTTTAACACTTTCTGGGCATCTTCCTTCCCTTCCATTTCAAGCAAAGAACGTTTACGAGGTTTAGACCACCTTTTGGGGTTATTGTTATCCGTTTCGTGGTTGTCATCTCGATAATGTCCTGTTTCATTCATGTGCACTGTTAATTCTACTAAAGTGTCATAGGCAGCACTGCAGTCTTTACAGCGGAATTTACTGGCTCCAGTAAATATAGAGCCATAAAGCTTGCTGCTCTGTCTGTACAACTGAACTGTGCTAAAAAGACTGGGTTCAGGAAGAATTCTGCTCTGGGAAACTTGCTGCAGTGTTTTGGCCATAGCAGTCTGGTGCCAGTCAAAGCTGCCACTTCCACAACTGCTGCTGCTGCTGCTGCTACTGCTGCTGCTACCATTGTTTTTATCCGAAATTGGCTGGTGAAGGTTCAAATTGAGATTGGACCAGTAGGAATTGGAGAGGAAGTTATTATATACAGCTTTCATTTGTTCTAAACTATCAGATACCGTAGAGTCTTCCAGTGGTATCGAAACCTCCTTGCTCTCTTCCTCATTTTTAATAGAGCTGCTCTCGAAGTCTGCCATGCGGTCACTGGTCTCACTGATGTGGGACTCGCTGTCCATTTCATGGCTGGAAAATTCAGCTGCTGGAGAGTTTTGGTAGCTTTGGCAGTTCTTACTGAAGTCTTTTTCTGGACATGCATATTTTGCTGAAGGCTCTCCATCAACTGCATTTTCATCAGGTTCCACATCTTCTTCCACCAGTGCTGCTGCTTTTAGTTCGTCTGAAACATAGGCTATTATGAAGAGAAGAAAATATAAGTTAGTTTCTGCTCATCATACTTTTGCTTTAGCCAAAGAAGTGTACTTATTTGTAATATTAAACAGTTAAAATTTAGTTTTTCTTCAGAGCAAGAAAAAAAATCTGCTCTTCAAACATAATTTGCCACCTTATTCTTCTCAAGGGGCAACAGCTTGAAATTAAAACTAAATTTGAAATTAATGAAGCACATTCTGGAGGTGGCATTCATTTCTAAAGTAATAAATTACTTGTATCAACCTCAGAGACAGCAGTTCCTGTCTGTCAATTAATATGTCTTATGCTTCTCCTACCCCTAATGCATTTCTTAACAGACAGATTCACAATTTAAATTAAGCAAGGATTTTTTGCTCATTACAGTTTTGAGACTCAATCTTTAATAAATATAGAGAATAACAAACATCAAAAATGTCTAAAAAGCTAAAATAATTTTTAAAATTAGACTTTTTTTGAAGTTATCATTATTAATAGTGTTATATTTTAGAGGAAATGGTTAAAAGCAGGTGACACAACCTTTTGAAACAATTCAAAGCAATTTGAGGATACTCATTAGGGGTACAAAAAATGTCCCATTCCTGTTTAAACACACCTTTCTCAACAAGAAAATCCACACAGAATTATGTCAGGAGCTAGTTCAAGAAAATTGGTATGCTATACTCATTCTTGCTGTATAAATATATACAAGACCTTCCAGTGGACCTTACAAATGTCAAAGTGTTTGCTCTTTAGACTACTTTGTCAATATTTACTCAGCATAAGCTACAGGGACACCCAACAGGGATCCTGTCTCTTTTTCCCCCTCAAGTAATGCAACTGATGATGTAAATCTAAGGTACTCCTCTTGAATAGGATAGTTGGGAACTGACAGTAAACAATCTATTTTTTTCCACGGTGCTTCTATTCTACACATACCAAGTTTACCCAAGTTTTTCCTTTTGCAAAGAAAACTATGGAAACACTAAAAGACAGATCATTTACTAATCAAAAATATCTATTTCTATACAATATATTAATTTGCAGGAAAGCAAAAATAATATATGACTATATTAAGCGGAATTTAAAATCTCTCACAGTTTATAAACTTTGAAAAAAAAATCTCATTTTCAGTAAACTCCACAGTTGCAGACACTTTTGACCTTCTCTGCAACACATCTGGAAAGTGTAGGGTATTTGTATCTTAACCACATTAAACAATCTATAGCTTGTTTAGGCAGGCAATAGTGCAGAGAAGATACCAGTTTACACCCCAAAAAGACCTACTTTAACCAACAGACTGAAAAATGTAGAACACTACAGTGGGTATCACATACACAGTATTAAACCTTGCAAACTTCTTTCAGGGAAAATATGTTTAAATGTTATCAGAAAACCACAAGAGACCAAACAACTGTTAAAGTGACAATGAAACCAGGCTTTTAGTTTCACATGGAGTATTTCTTCGTTCAGTTAGGTAATACAAAATATTCACTACTGTTCTTTCACATGGATGAATGGTAGTGAATCTTCCTCCAAGCATGTAAAGTTTTAAGCTGATCTGCAGAACAGAAGGTAAACCTTTGAAAGCACAAACATATCACATAAGAGCAACATGTAATAATGGTTAAATGTCTCAGTTCAGAAAATTTCAATGCAAAAAATTCTTGCAGCCAGGGTCCTATTTTTAATGTTTGGGAGAAATTTGAAAGAATTATGTTAAAAAACTTTATCTTAAGATGCTTCAAAGATGCTGATGCAAAGATCAGACTTTTTGTTAAAGTATACACAGTCTAATGAAACAAACCTGTTCTGTTTTGCTGTGTTTTATGCTTTTTCAAAATATTTTGAAAAAAACCCACTTATTTTACTTATTTTACAGACATGGTGGCAATTTGTAATAAGGTTCAGTGTCTATCCTGCAAATATTTGCAACAAAAATCTTAAAAGGTGGACTTCCAGACCTCTAGCAAAGGAGACCAAAGCAGTTCAATTCACTCTCTAAGGCTGAAAAAAATTATATAACTACTGGTAATGTGCAAACAACTGACTGTAAACTGCCTCTCCACCACACCTAGTGATAGGGATAGGAATAGGAGGGATGGAAGGAAGGAACGACAGCATGAAACCTATGATCTGGAAGCAAATGTACCCATTTTCTATTCCACTTTGTGGAAACAGATTTTCTTTTGCACCTCCTGTTCCTTTGCCTCTGTTTTGAAACCGAGGAATAATTTCCCTTTCACAAAGGAGGTTATCACCACGCTGCCTGCATCATAAGGACCTCATTCACACCTGCAGGCTGAGGTGGCACACCAAAGCACTCTAAAGGTACCTCTTTTTGCTCATTTTGCCTACTGAGAAGCAGTGTGAGTGTGTGCCACCCACTCCCACCACCACACCACATTCCAAAGCCATGGCTTTCATCCCGGCACACCGCGGAAAACCCTCCAGGGAACCAGTGCTCACCAACACAAACAAAGAGGGCACAGAACCAAGCCCCTAATTAGTGTGTTATTCTTTGCATTTTTATTTCTCTTACTGCTGAAGTCTTATGAATTTTGTTTGAACTTAAACACTTGTCACATTCACAGCTTTTTTAGAGAGTGACTTTTACATTAGGGAAAACCTCCAGCATGCGGCTCATTTAAATGTAAATCTATTTACCTTTCATGCTTTCTTTGCCCTTTTCACCAACTATCAAGCATATTTGCGTGTTAACCAGGAGCTGCCTCCTCTATAGCTGTTCTCCTTCCTAAACTCAAGTTGTGAAGCCAACTTGTGACATCAGTCTTTGATCCAGAAATACAGGAAATGAGGCACAGACGACAGGAATTTAACCCTGCAATCTGCAACTTCGATAAACTGACAGTTTGAACGACAACTTCTGTTCCTTCCCCTGCACAAAGGAGAAGAGGGAGGAAACCTGGTTTAGTGAAAGGTGTCCTCGCCCAAAGCAGGGGGTTGGAACTAGATGGTCTTTAATGTCCCTTCCAACCCAGACTATTCTGTGATTCTACAATTCCTCAACCGAAGAGTTGACTGCCTTCATAACTGAGCTATGGACCGTTTCTTTGCCAGTGGAAATAAACTGTGATCCATCACTGCCCAAATACAAGAGATGAGGATGCTCAAAAAATATCTCAGCCTAAGACTTCAAATACCATACCAAACTGGAGTTTATGTAGCTTCTAATTCCTTATTTCAAGGGCTGATGTCTTAATCACTTGCCTTCATGGCAGTATAAGGCAACCCAACTGGTCCTGGACCAGTCTGGAATGGCAGACTTGGGGCACACTCACAGGTTCTGCAATGCCACTGCAGGTAACTTTACTGTTGACACAGTTCCTCCTCAGAAAACCCAATTAAACTGTTCCCAGAAGAGCAGGAAGTATGGGATTCAGTGCAGGTACCCTGTGAAAGGAGCCCATCTGCAGTCAAGAGAATCTCTGATCCCTCCCTGCCCCACCAGGCCTTGCTCAGGGGCAAGAAATGGTTTGTGTTCTGAGCAGAGATGAAGCTAACAGCTTCAATTGCATCAGAAATAAGGAATAGGAGACCTGTAGCAGGGAAATTTCTTCTCTGGTTAAGTACCTACAAGAAGAGCAAAGAGACTATGAAAGCAGAGAATAAAATCAGCAGGATGTGATAAAAAGGTTTTCCACTGAGATTCACTGCCCAGCTGTCTTTAAGGAGCACTGTCTCCAGTCCATCCTTACATAGCTGTTTCATCATCATCATTATTATTATTATTATTAAAAACCTGTTTAATATTTTTCAAGTTTATAGTAAATGTTTGAACTACAGGTCATCTATAAAACTTCAGTGCCTCAACAGCAAAATCAGAGGGGGAAAAAACAACTTTAAAAGCAATTCTAATGGCATCAGATGTTAATAAGAGTGGAAATGAAAGAAATTAATTGGTTCTGGGGTTTGTTTTTTCCAGGGTAAAGAAAAAAAAAAATCACAGATCTCAAAAAACTGTTTAGTTTACATCTCACAGTCCACCATAACTCACAGGAAAATGCCTGCAAGTTGAGCAGCGCTGTCACTGTGACATAATATTTGACAAAAAAAGGAAAACCACTCCCTGGTGTGGCCCTCAGGTTCTGGAGAAGATGAGGATATCAAAGTGGTTCAGAAACATTTTGCTGGAGCAGCCAGAGAGAGACTGTGAAGGGACTGTTCCCTCATTAATATTTGTTATAATTATTAACTAAACTGCTAGATAATAATGAAATTAACACATTTTATGCCAATACATAACAGTAAGCTGTGGTATAATGCAATTCATTTCCATCCAGGAGGGAATTACCTTCATAACTGAGCTATGGATCATTTCTTTGCCAGTGGAAATAAATTGTGATCCATCACTGCCCAAAATGATCTACATATTGTATAGACAGTAATAAACTCATATACCTGGCTCTACACAGACACCAGGGATCTACCCTACAAGAGCAGAGAAGTATCACCAGTCCACTACAATTATGGAGGCAGAGGAAGTTTCTGTGCAGCCAAACCAGCTGTCACTGCTGATGTCCTGAGCAATGAGAGGCCCACTAGCACCACAGCTTCTGCCTCGACCTCGAGCTGACAGAGCTTCTCTCCAGCAGAAGCAGGAAAAACAACACATGGTTTTCATCCCCTCCATGGCACCATCCCACCCAGTGACATGGTTGGACACACAACTCCTTGAGTTTGTTTGGAAATGCAGACCACAGCATTAAAGGTGTATTCTACTGTTCTGCAAAAACCAATTAATTGCACAATTCTTCCCTTATCTCCTAAAAAATGCATCTGAGACCATATATTTTGGCTTGGATCTATCCAAATATTTCATTTTCACACTTATGAAATTTCTTGTTTTAATTATGTTCTTTTGCCAAGAATGTTTCTTTTCTTTTAATTAGATTACTGGGGTATATTTAAGCTAGTGTATATGCTCTTTGCTTGAAAAAGTAACAAACATTCCAATGTTCTTCTCACATAAAAGATGCTTAACTGCAAAAGTTTATCAAAAACACTCAGCTCCTTGGAAATATTTTGGCTTTAACCAAGTAGCTTTTGATTAAAAAAAAAATAAAAAAATTTAATCAGCTTTATTATTTATTTATGCCTCATTTGAAACCATCATGTAATACTAAGGGTCATCTCCCAAATCATCTGATTTTTGAGAGTATTGTGAAGAAAAAAAAATATCTTCTCAACTCTTAAAAAAAGGCAAGACCATATACATTTCACATTTGAAAAAACAGAACAGCAGAATGGATTGGAAACACGAGCTCTCACAATGCTTATGGGATCAATATTATCTTTCCGGTTCAAAAAAATCATGCACACACAAATCACAACCCCCCCCCCCCCAAAAAA
>VXAU01001252.1:874474-881974 GCA_013399695.1 Formicarius rufipectus
AAAAAAAAAACCCAAATAACAACAATAATAAAAACCAACCAACCAACCAACCGGTTAAAAGGATCATAAAGTGGAGTGGTGAGTAGGACTCAGCCAGAAACACTTACTCTGCACCCTGACCCCAATCCCCACACTGCAGCATAGCACAAGAGGTAGCTCCTACCACTACCAGAGCTGCTGGCAGTGCACAGCCTTTTCCTAAACATCTGTCCCATTCTGCTTTAAATAAGACATCAGCCACCTAAAAAATAAGCAGAATTTTTTTTTTAAGATTTAAGCAATTGATGAAAAACCCTCAGAGAGTCCCCAGTTTTGGTGGGACTCCTTGGACTTAAGAGGGGGCTCAGTCCCAACATCAACACAGAGAAAGCCAACAGAGGAACAGCAGCATGGAGATGATCTGACTGTGCCAGTGAACCTTACTCACAAAATTAATGAACAGAGGCAAGAGAAAACCAGCTCGGTGGATGGAGTCAATCAAAGATCTAATGCAAATGAAGACATATAAAAGAGTTATATTAGTCTGTTAGAAAACTCCCACTCCACAGGCCTTCCACTTACAGGAAGAAAGGCAAACATTTCACCCACAACATGAGCTATTTCCATACCAAGACTGACTGATAATTCCCATGTAACTGAAATTGTATTTGAGACTTCACTCCTTGGCAGAGATGCTTGCATATTCCTCATTAGGCAGTCGGAATGGGAGGAAGGAGTGCCTGCCCTGTTTACAAGAGTGGCAAATGACAACAGTCTCTAAATGGGCATAGCAATACTGATTACCCAGCACCTTGACAGGGACATTATTCCTGTTAGAAAGGTCAAAGGTTCTGTTTCATAGAGGCAGAACTGTCTATTATGGGAGAGAAATGTTATTTCCAAGTGGAGAGGTCAGCATTTCTCCTGAACATAGGCTGAAGTCCCTGGTACCTCGCACCGGAGTACGAGCCTACTGCAAGAGGGATTGTTCTGCCCACTGGCAAGGTCAAGAATATTAATTTTGAACATGTTAATTTGATGTGATGTGCATGATTAATGCTTGTTTAGCTGGATTTTTTTTTTTGTATGTTGATAAATCTGCAGCCTTTTCATGCCAGTAAGAGCACAGTATTAAGTCACTGGGAAACAGTGTGGATGGATGTGACATAGGAGGCCAATCTAATGTGTGGCTATCATTAGGCACTAAAAACTTTGAAGTGTGCTTGTGTTTGTTCCTTCAGGAAAATACTGCAGCTGTCTGCCACAGACAGCTCAGAAACAGGCCAGAGGAAGCCAGCCAGATGCTCTGATTCAGCATCCTGGACTGGTACTACATTTGGAGAGATTTCAGTGCTCAAAATTAACTGTATGTGTTACAGTTATGTGTTACATACAGCTGAGAATCACATGGACAAAAGCACGTAGTGAAGAGATGATAACAAGGTACAAGTTTATATGTCATCAAAGTGTGGGCCACCTAAACATAAAACAAAACAAGTCCACATCAGGAACCTTTTCCTCATGTCACTGTATTTTAGACTCCCCTGGTTTTTGAGCAGTTTAAAGGAGGGTACAGGACTCAGGTCTCCTATTCAGTATAGACTTCAAGCTACCACATGAAATGTGCCATACAGGCCACCCACAACTGAGAAGAAAATACATTCAAAAACTGCTACTAATCTGATAAGGGAGGCATTTGTTTTTCTGAAACCAAATACTATTTAGATGTTTCTTAAATTAGAGAATGCAAACCTCATATTTGTGTGTTATCTCCTTCACTAAATATATACTTGAAAAAAACAGAATACCCTAAATGAAATGATGACTTATAAATAACTTGGTACTATTGGACAGCATGACTTAACTGAGGTGTTCAAGAGCTTCAACAAGTGCTTTATTTTTCACAACAACCCTGTGGAAGAAACATTCTAATCCTCAGTTTATAGCTGAAAACATGGAAATCCAAAGAGGTTAAGAGTTAATTGTTTAGTGCTAGATGGGAAGAAAAGTAAAGAAGCCTGTTACTCCTGTAGGTAAATATAGATAATTCAGCTATTTACACAAAACATAAGAAGATGACTGAAGTTTGTGTTTCTGGTCCTATGTTTCTTCACAGTGTGTTTATGTGAATACAATATATCTGTATAATTGAAAATAATTGCCAGTTTTAAGCTTAAACAATTATTAATGGAAGAATACCTGGTGAAATACACACAGGTGCACGTACTCTGCACAGCCCAGAGCCTGTGGTTACAAATCTCCTCTGAGCCAAGCTGCTGGGATCCAGCAAATGCTGAACCTGCAGACTGGCAGGGAACTTCTTTCACAATGGGGAAAATAGGGAAGGGTTTTGAAGTATTGTCACAACTCTCCTCCAAAGAGCTTTCTGCCTCCAGCACAAAGCAGAACTCAGGTACGCTCTACCAGCCCCATGCTGGAGAAGGAACATGATGGATCATGCCTCTCTCCTCCAAACTGCCCTCTGCCTTGATTTCTCCCTGGGGCCTAAGCTTCCTGAATTCAACCTGCTGAGCATGTTTTTAATAAAATCTGCTCAAATTATCCACCCATGAAGCATAACACCACTTCTTTCAGATGTGGAGAAGAGCATCTGATCCCATCACACTGCCGTGTGCTCTTCCATGGGTAGGGTTGTATGAGGATTGGCCTAAGATCTATCTAACTCAAAGAGTTCATCTGTCAACTTCTCCAAGAAATCTTTGACAGGAAGGAATCCAAACATTAAAAAACTTGAGGCCCAAGGTCCAAGTTATCCCTATGTAAAATGAATGAAATCATACAGATTCTTAAAGAGGCTTCCTTCAGGTGTTATTATTGTACAGTTAGGAGTGAATCTCATGATTTGGAGAAACTTCACAAGACTGAGTTCAGAGACTATGCCTGGCCAGGAAAAACAGATTTTTAAGGGTTTTGATCTACATTTTCAGTCACACGCGCAAAATACAATTGACTCCCAAAATTACCACAGCTGTATAGAAGCTGGGAACAGTTCCTGTCCCACTGTGTGTGCTCACAGCGGATTACCAGAAGCAATGTAGGGTGACAGTAATGGACTGGAAGAGCTGAGAAACATTATGGACTGCCATGATGACAGAAGGACCTTCCTTGCTGTGGTCTTTTTGAATCCATCTCCTTCCTCCTTTGCACTCTGGGAGAGTAGAGATTTGAACAACCCCTGTGGCATATGCCTGGAATTCCTGGCTGATCCAATTGAAAAAGGAGAAAGAAATCTTGCTGGCCTCCCTGCCACCATATAAACAGCCTTTCACAAGCACAATTAGGACTAGACCAAATGAGCAACAGGGCCTGTGGGCACCCACTTAGAATTCTCAACTGCTGCTCAGTTTGCGTCAGTTCAGGGTCTTGTGTTCCCATTTCAACAACGTTCATGCAATACCTCCTTTCTCTACCCTTCCCACCCCTCCTTTCCAGGGAAAGGATGCTCTTCCTTCAAGTACACCAAAGTTACAAATGACCATCATTCCAAGGATCATGAAGTTCCTCACTATCCATGGGGTAGTTGAGAGTCAGCTACCCAGCCACAAAGGGGAAACACTGTCAGGGACTGGGGAGCCAGGAACAAACTGGTGAAGTAAACAGTTCATGAGCAACCCCAGTGACTCCAAACTTTTACCTGAACTTAACAATTAGCAGGTACATTAGTAACGGGAAGAAACACCCACCTACATTTGCTGTATAAATTATTCAACATGAATAAATGTGATCTACTCTAAGTAAGATGAAAGAGGCTTTTCCTTGGTTTCCAAGACAGTTGCTCAGTGTGAAGTACTACAGACTTGCTGGAGATTCCCACTCCATACAAGTACACATGGCAGCAGGAAATTAAAAGTTCATCAGTAGAGAAAACAGCTTCACATTACACTTTGACCTTAATTGTTTTTGGTCTCTGTAGAAATTTTCTAAGCACAGAATTACTATTTACTCAAATTGACAAAATATTTACCAGAATCCTCAAAGAAAACAAAAGTTGTTTGTGTTTCTGGATTTTTTCCTTAAACAAGTCACTGTCAACATCTTGGTAAGACAAAGGCAAATTCTCTGTATGACAGAGAAGCACACAGAGACACAATCTCTGCTTGATACCAGCCATTTGGGTGGCATCTTTTAATCACTGAAAAGCACACAGGGCATTCCACAAACTAATACAAGATTCACAGACAACTCCAGGATAAGCAGACATGAGCATAAAAGTTCTCAATATGTCTCTAATGGCTCTTAATTATTATAATCCTTCACTGAGCAAACAGATGTTGTAAAGGAACTTCAGTTTCTTCAAATGCAGTAATCAAACCATTCTGCTTCTGTCCTGCCTCTTCTCAGTAAATGTTTTCTATAGTGGAGTGGAAATAGCAAATGTAGTGACAAAATGACCATTTAATTGTTACAGAAATCCGCTTCTGAACAAAAGTGTCGTTTCTTTTTATCCACATTTCTCAGGGTCTTCTGATTATAGTTTAATCTTTTTTAGACTAAGAAAAAAATCTTACACCTGACTTCCTGTAATCTTCCCACATATTTGGTTTCTCCTAATCTGTCCCCATCTCACAAGTTTTACAGTAAAGAGAATCTGGTGTTGTATTTTTATTTGGCTATACTAGTATTAAAACACATCCCTGGAGCAACTGCCTTCTCTGTGAGGTTTTTAAAAATCATGTTTTCACTTAAAACACTTCAATATATTACAGTGAGTCATTCTACTTGGCAATTTATTTCTAAATGATCATGGCTGCTCAAGACATTCGAAATGCACCAAAAGACCTTCAGCCTGATCCTTCTTCTTGCAAATTTGCAACTCCCATTGAAGCCCTTTATACAGTAGTTTCAATAGCTATTTTGGTTGCAGTGCCTCCCTACAATAAACTCCATACATCTGTATGAATGGTATAGTAGAAATCCAAATGATTTCAATCACAATTTCAGCAATTGTGAACTCGTGCTTATAATGAAGTTCCTCGATTAAAAAAAGGAGTTCACTGTGGGCCAACAAAGCTTTGTGTTCTTTCACAGTTGTTATTCAACCCTCATTTAAGAAAAACAGCTATTGACTGCAATATGAATCTTAGGACCTGAAGAAAGCAGAGACTCTAAGGATTACCTCTACATGATGGCCCCAGCTCATTTTGTATGTATAGCAAAAGGAAGCACTGAATATTCATTTCACTCATTTATTAAGTATACTAACATACACTTTTGTAAATGAGTCCCTATCTAGCAGTAGCTATTGAACTGAAGGGTACTTGAATAGGTGGGGTTTGCTGTAATACCACACTAAGATAATGTGCTGGAAACAAATGGTTCACTGATTCCTGAATAGAAAATTTGCTGGAAAACCCTGAGAACTGGAAGACGAGGGGGAGGGGATTAAAATGTCACTTCAGAGCCACCAACCAAACTCCTGTCATTTTTAAAAGATGTTCCTGTGGCATGGTATGAATAGTTTATAGCCATGATTGTGAACATTCAATGTCATATAAGAAAAGACACTTGTCAAGAGCCTTTCCCTTACAAGCACCCTCATCATGACCTGTGTTAATGAAGTTAATTGAATTTAAGATCAATAATGGTTAATTATTGCAATTTGACATTCTGAGATAAATGGCTTTAAGACAGAGAAATGTGTGTGTATGTGAATTCTCTCCAAAGAAGGTGAACACATTACAGCCTAAGAGGGATCACACAGTCCTTCCATTGATCCTGGTACAATCTGATCGACCTAATCCTCTGATGAATGTGGGCTTTTCACAGCTACAAGTAAATGTTCTACAAGACTACTCTAACCCTTGTCACTGACCAAATCTATATGAGCTGTACACTAGAAATCTATTGAGATAGATTAAAGAACTGCTGTAGAAACAAGAGATGCTTCAATAAAGATGAAGGTTTATTATATTGACTATTAATGTTACATGCAGTATGTAATTATGAATGCTTATGGATCATAAGAATTTAATTTTGGTCAGTCCAATGTAAATGATCATAGCTGAAAACCAGTGTTAAATTTAAAAAATAATAGATTTTTAAAAACATGCAACAATCATGTTGAATTTGATGACTTAGTGTGAATGCTCAGTAGGGGAAGGATTTTAAAGTCATCCCTGAAATGTGCTCACAGGTATTTATTTCATAAAGTTACTTACCAACCTACTTCATTTAGGGGTTTTTAAGTTTACTTTCACAATAGTTCCTCAACAGGAAGACATTTTTCAAACGTGTTAGTAATGATATCCTTACATGCATACTGAACAAGTTAAATGACCACTTACAAGATTTATAATGACAAAGTAAATGTCAAGGAAAAAGTATTACTGATTGCAGAGCACTGACAATAAAAAGCTGCTGAAGAGTTCTGTCAAAATGTAAGATTATGCAAAAACACTATTGAGAACACTGCTAATCATCTGCTCTTGTCAATTACTTGAAGGGTATCTGACAGCATATTTACATTAAACACATTTCAGTAGCAAAATCCTTAATGCTGTATCAGAATATTTTCATTATCATTAGAAATCCTTTAAAAGTCCTTTTGCAGCAAGGCATTAAAGCAGCAATGATGTAATATCTATCTCTGTATCTATTTAATGCTATTATAGCAACATAACATTTTAAATAATATAACCAAAGACTAAATATACATGTAAGATGGCAATCTCCATGTTCCTGTACCAAATGTAGGTATTTTCAACTAACAGCTTTGTAGGAGTCTTGAATTAAGTGCAAATGGATGATCTGTCTCTGTCTGGCCATTCTTTTAGCTTTCTACACCTCATGTGACTGTACTTTATTATGGCAAAAGACATTATAAAGCAGACATTTTTTTCTAAATCTTTGACTGTGACTTGAATTTCAGCTACTTTAGGAGGAGTCACATTAACTACCAATACCCTTCACCTACCAGACAAACTTATTTTAGTTATGCCTACCTTATACTTTATGGAACCCTTCCTTCAAAATAGAGAAATAAATGTAATGAAAATGAAATGTTGATCCTTTCCATGCTTCATCAGGCGTTATTAAAAAAGCATATATAACCCTGTTTGATGTGTAAAAACAGTAAGCATGCATAAAACTGGACAGAGCAGAAGCAGGAGCTGCCTTTCAGCATGAACTCATTTGGGCTTAGAGGAAACAGAAGGGAAATAAGCCTCAATCATGACTTGCAGGATCAATTTAAGGTTTTTCAACCACTTTTGTAGCACACAGCATACCTAAACTCACTTTTATCCATTTGTAAAAGGGAAACAGAGTTCTGATGCTCCCAATGCTTCTGAAGCACTACAGTTTTTCAGATAAAAAACACAACTTAGTAAAACTAAGCTGGCAGAAAGCTCTGAGTGTTGGATCAGGCTTGATCCATACAGGTAAAGGGCATTGGCTTGTCATTCCTTCTTCAGTCAAGGACAAGGGTGAGTTCTGGACCAACAAAACACGTATGTGAAATTAATTCAATGTATCAGGTGTGTCACACACCTGTCCAGCCAT
>VXAU01001252.1:886974-889474 GCA_013399695.1 Formicarius rufipectus
CCTATCATGTAGAAGAGACAATTATGATAATGCAGTGTCTGTCACTTGGAGCCCAGCAAATTGCTAGCTCTCACGCAACTGTTTAGCTTTCTTATTTGTTTTTTGTCTGTTTTCCTCCATTTCAAGTTGAAAATAAAACAGAATTGAAATCACTAATGCTCTGCCTAACACTCTGACAGTCTCAGGGTTTCCTTTTATGGGACTGACGTGCAGATGTGACCATCAGACTGTTTGTCAGTGGTGGGTGGTGGTTAAGTGCTGTGTTGGCAGCACATCCCAACAATGGAATCAGGTTTATACTTCATTTCCACCTCTGCGCACGAGCGCCTCTCTGAATGCAGTGTTGGTAGACATAAAACAAACGGATAAAATCATGGAGAGAGTTTATTGTATCTTTAATAAAGCAACAACAGAGGAAATGTATGAGCCCTTTCTTTCCTGCCAGGGGGCTTAGGCATGAGAGGGGGGATCTGGGAAGGATGACAGCAAGCAAACTGTTGAGATGTTGCTTGTCTTTTGTTGGGTTTTTTTCCCCGAGCAGCACGTGTACCCCACTCCAATGCCTTCCTGCCCAGCAAAGCACACTGGGTGCATGTGCACACATGCAGGGAGCAGAGCACATCCGAAGTGCTCGACTGGTCCCTCCGTGCCCACTTGAGTCCACATACCCGGACACTAACAAGGTGTTTGGCCACTGGCCTGAACCTCTTTATGACCCCTTGGCTAAAACTCCTCTTCCCACATGCAGTCTTCCACCAGCCACAACGTTCTCCTCTGTCTTCACCAGGAAGAGGTTCACAGCAACGCTACTCAAAGCACTGGGCCAGAAGACAAAAAGCTGCCCAACTGCACAGCACCCTGGCCCTGCTCTGCCTCCACAACACGCTCTCACAACAGTACAGAAACATTCACAAAATTAGTTGTCCATCTCCTGTTGCAAAACATTTGACAGTTGGCCCATAATTCACTACAAGCATTCAGTATGGGGAAACTGCAAAACCAACACAGTTAGCAAGCAAAATCACACATACTTGGCAACCTCCCTGGGTACAAGAACAGTTCGCTATGGTTCCATGATACAAAAATCTATGTACCTTTGTTGTTTTACTTGTTCTACTTCCTCTTATATAGGCTTGATGTGCTACTGCCAATAAACAGATCTCTGACAGAGTTGCTGAGAGAGAACTAAAAACTGTTAAGGGCTTGTAAATACCAAATAGTTACAACTCATTAATTATTTGTAATTAATTATTCATGATTAATTTGTGCCAGAACAGGAATGTTTTATTCTGAATTAATTTAATTCATTTCAAAATTGCTACTTTAAATTGCCACCCTGCCATAACGTGATATAATCTCTCTCTGTAGACAAGCCCTAAAATAATAAAAAAGCATTTAAAACAAAGGAAGAGCGGTGTGTATTCTCACAGAAACACACGCTGCTTGCCATCTTTGCAGTATACTTTGTCTGCTCATCCTAAACCAACCTGGACAAAATGGAGCCTTTCCAGTGGCCTAGAAAATCTGTGCAGTAAGGAAAATGGGGAAAATATTCCACATGGAAGTTGGATGTGGCTTGGCACTGAAGACAGATCCCACTGATGCTACACAGCGAGCAACTGAAAACAACGAGATCCTTGAGCACAGCTACACGGAGAGACTTGAGGGATCTGGGCATCAGTAAGAAGGAGCAACAAAGGAATACTGGAAACAAAATTGAAGAATTGGAATTGGAAGGCATTTTTTCAAAGATGGAGAACACCTAGATCTTTTTCTCATGATCTTAAGGATACAACAAAGAAAGCAGATGGCAGGACTTAATAAAATTCAAGTAGATTTGGCAATGCAGCCTTTTCCGTTTGCAATAGCGCACGTTATTCTCCCAATGTGCCACAAAAGTGTGCCTACAACATAGCACAATTCTTTCAAGTAGACTTCTTTATTACTAAGTTTAGCTTTTTAATGACACCTACCGAGAAGAGGAAAGATACACAGACCACTAACCTCTCCTGTTTGAGTTTTTGTTGTTCAGAAATCCTCAGCAGAGATAGGAGCAAAAACAGGCACTAGGCAAGTACTGCTACAGAGGGACCTGGACCACCCTCATCTATTCCTACTTTTTAAACCAACCAAGCTTGCTTGTATGCAAAGAACATTCTTTGGATGTTAACTTCACAACACAGTGCAACACATAAAACAAACGAAAACAAGAGTCCTTAGTTTTTATCAGTATTACCTCTTTTATATCTTTTAGAATACAATCAAAAATCACACAGAGTATCTTGTCATTAGGAGAGGCCCTTGACAGAGACAGAAAACTATCCCCCAAGTCCCACCAGTATCTTGTGAGGAGGCATTTTAGTCCAAACACTAACAGGATCAGGTTTTTTTTCCTCATTGCAGAGTTTTCTGATCCTCTTGGAGAAGACAGGTAAGTGAACAATAACCACAATGATCCTAAAGGAAAGAGCAGGTCTCAGTTTCGCTTCCTGGCATGGGA
>VXAU01001252.1:894474-918453 GCA_013399695.1 Formicarius rufipectus
GCAAAGGATGTAAACAGGATGCGTAATTAAGACACCACTGAGCCAGACATCATGACTGCTGCATGACATAACACGTATAGGAACATAACATTAGCTGGAGCTGGCTTCCCCTCCACCCCTCCCTCTCCTTTTGTAGCAATAGAGCAGAACTATGCAGGCAGCATGTATAGCGTTCTTCAGATAACCTCTTCTCAGCCCAAACTTTCGACTGCCCATCAGGTCCCAAAGAAGCCCATTAAAAATTTAATGCCAAAATAAAGATAAAATAATGAAAATGCATCTACATACATCTTTCCTTGGGGGGGAAAAAAAAAATCTATTCTTATTTTTTCTATTTTTGCTTGGAATTGCCTTGATTCTAATAAGGCTGTCTAGTGCACACAGCCATACACGGCACACTCGTATTGACTCGCATGTGCGTACAAACTATACTGTAGTACTGTAAATGCTCCCTTTACCAAAATCAATTCAAAGATACAAAACAATCTATTGAAGAGTTTTGCAGCTGGCTTTTGAACCACTTATAAAAGACAACACACAGAAAAAATTAACCCCTGTGGCTCTATTAGGAGCAGTATAATAAATGTGCATTTAAAAGATCTATAAACACATATTTATCTGCAAAATGTTCTTGCATAAAACTGTTATTGAAAAGGCTTTCATTTTATCTTTGTGTTATTGTAATTTTATTGAATTGCTTATTCATTCTTTGATATTGTGTTTTAATGGTATTATAAATCTGTTTTATGTCTGATAGGAGCCTCATTGTAAACTGATATAACAGATAATATGGCAATTCACCATAAAAATTCTAAACCAAAAATGCAGATCAGAACGCAAAGAAGCGCTTTAATTCATTCTGGGTTTCTTTTCATTTTATTTTTTAATTATTTTTCATGTTCTGGTTGCCATCTGTTGATAAAAGATGGTTGTACAAAACTCACAGTACTACACAATGTGAACTTTTTTTGTACAATTCTATTCATAAAAAAGGGGGGAAAACAGTGTAAAAGCATTGCACCTCTCTAGACTAAGGAATATTAGCTGGTTCATTGTATAGATTGATATAAATTAGGCACTTTTGGAACTAAATACTTTTTTTTTCTTTTTGCAGATGATACTTATTTTGGGTAATTTTTAGTATCATGAATAATAGAATAAGAAAAATCCACTTTCTGCCACATCTTCTATTATTCTTGTTCTTTTATTTAAAACAATGTAAGACAATTATGATAAAAGATGTATCAACATATAGCAGCAATTATGTCATAAACCACCTTCTGCTCAGGAACTTAGCTGAAAGTTCATTCAGTCAAGTACACGAATCTGCCAAATCATGAAAATAAAAACTCTATTAACAGGAGCCGGTTATGAAAGAAAGTGTATAACCTGAGGGGTGCTGGTATGGACCTAATCCTGTAAATGCAACCCAAATCCCTCCACCCTCACTGGCAGAGTGTTTGCAGCCCTCCCTGGCACAGCTACACCTCCACGTAGAGACTGTGTCTGTGGCTGAACACGCATGAATGTGTCTGTACACGCTTCTTATAATTTGAGTTTTGTTTGTATTGATTATTTGATCTAAAAATAGATGCGTTTTGTTCATGAACTAACACTTCCCTTAAGGCAGAGAAATAAGTAGGAACATGCCTGCAGAAATAATATGTTATTAACATGAAAAACAACAAGAAAAGTACCTCTTGTAAAACACACTGAAGAACAATGCTTGGCAACAGGCTGAGGAGCACTTGGTTTTCATACGATTTCTAAAAGTAACCAGTCATGCTGTCATTAAAGAAACACCACTGAGAAAGCAACAGAAATGTGCCCACAAATATTAAAGAAATTTATTTTTCAATCTTCTAAATAATCTTCTAAAGAAATAACTTTGTTTCAAAAAGAAAAAAATAAAAAACAACTGAAAAGGGATCCCGAGTCCTTACATACCACTGCAGCACTAGAGCAAACTTAAAACCAAACAAAAATATGCAAACTATAAAATTCAAGAATTTTGGATTACCAGCATCACAGCACATTTAAATTGCACAATGTACGCATTTGTCTGGAAGGACAGAGGGTCACTAACTCAGCACACATACTCTGCCACATGACATAAAGGCAGTTTAATCTCTGAATTTCAAATTTCCTTGCTTATCTAGGTGGAATCACAATCTATCTTGATAGAGAACTGGTACCAGCCTTTCCCAATACTCCTTGATAAAGGAGAGAGATTTTTATGTGCATGCTGCAGAACAGAAAACTGCACGTATGAACCACAGTTTATGTATACAACACATTCCTTACAGTAACATACATAACAGCTTTGTTTAGAAAACATAATGAAATTTTAGAAAGAAGAATTCAGCATCTACATAGAAATCAGAACTCTGCTGCAGCCTAGGCACATATCTCTCTCTTCCCACAGCCTACGTTTTCTAAAAACATATTTAAGGACTTTTTCAAAGCACAGTCCAGGATATTTATTCTTATTTTATGTTAAATCAGTAAGAGCCATTGGGTGTTACTTTAATGTGAAAACAAGTGGAGGGAGTTTTGAGACAGCAGAGTATTGATATCGCCTCTCCTTGCAAACCCTGCCTGGAGCCAGCAGAGCATTCATGTAAATACTTGTTTACAGATTTTTTAGCACATATATGCACACATAACAAAAGTTCTAAAGGCAAGCCATGCCTTTCATCTCCCAGCTCGAAGAGCCCAGGAGAGAGCTCAGGCCCATGGATGGCCACAGCTTCCCAGGGCTGGGGGTGCAGCAGGGCAGGTGAGACCAGTCCTTGTCCTGTGAATCCCTCCATCTGCCCCAGTGACCATGGAGCAGCTTGGTGGACAACACACAGGAGTCTTCTCTTCCATGCACCATGTTCATAGGGACACTGATCCCCAAATCCACCCCACTGACCAAAAAGGTGCATTTACAACTCGGAGGTATGTTGTTAGAGCACATATTCAGGTAGTGTTAATGAGCCTCACCAGGCTGATGTTACACTCGTGGGACTTCTCATGAGGCTGGTTCAAGTCTGGAGCATGGAAGGGCTCCACGATGAGGCTCAAACCCATATACTGTGGGTCTGAGTAACATCATGAGCCCTTCACAGCTATTAAAGTCCATCACATGCAACACTAACAAGAGCAAATAGCCCGGCAACCTACGTGACTGTATCTTGATATATCACACAATGGCTTCATTTAGCTTAATGCAATACATTACAAAGGCAGCACAGAAGTTAACATTAGTCAACAACATAATGGACAGATAAGTGTCTCACCATGGTTAAGAACATACACAGGTTCCATTATGAGCTCTATTTTTAGCCCCTCCTTTGCTCCCTCTTCTCAAATTGTATGAATAGCAAAATTGGTCTGCTTGAAAATACTACGCTTAAGTCAAAGTAAAAAAAAAAACTGTGCCTGAGAAGTCATGGCAAAAAATGGACAACTTATTTTAAATTAGACATCACTCTGGATTCTGTAATAAAATTGTAAGGACACCAGGGGAATGCACAGTTTTCCATTTGGTACCTGGCTATAATTCACCTTTAGGTTCATCCTGGGAGAAGCAATATTTCCTTATTTTATATTGAAAAAGTCTGCCTTTTGGCTGCTGAAAGGTCCTATCATTGCCTCAGTTTTTAGCATTCTTTCCAAGAGTCCTGAGCATCACTTGGAGTAATGGGCATGTTGCAAAACAACAGAATTTTTTTTTTTTCCTGATGCCAAATACTCACATTACTTCTCAGTTCATTGAAAATTAACTTACATACAGACCTATTTAATAGAAGCCTCTCAACTAAAGCTACCATCGTATGTTACTTATCTGGTAAACTTTATGGCAAAGGTGCCTTGAGATACTCAGGTAATTATGTGGCAATTCATACAAGAAATGGAGAAATCTTTTTCAATATATAGGTTTATTTTTAAGAGCATAAACATACATTGTTCCATTTTATTATCAAGCAAGGCTATTTGCAGAGCCTTTTTTCCTTTTCTGAAACTGAAAGAAGCTTTAAATGCAGAAAGGAGATGGGAGTTCAGCTGCAACACTTGTTATGTGTCCTCCACAAAAAGCTTCAAGAGTTGCTCCACGAATTGTGTAAAACTCGAATAAAAAATTAATAGTTTTTACATTACATTACTATAGTCAGAAATCTAAGAAAACCCTACCAGAGATCTGAGCTGGTGAGACAGCAGTAAAAACTCAAGTGATGAGAGCCAGGGTTCTCAAGTTTAGTCCAAGTTCTGATTTGCTGCATGACTTCAACCAACCCATTTCATCCCTTTCACCTTCTCCTTCTCTGTAATTACTGAAATAACCAATAAGCTCCACTATACACCTCTGGGTCAAGTTCCATGTAGGTTTAAAAGCAGCTCCACTGATTTTAATGGAATTGCATACTAATGCAGAATCTGGCTTTCATATTGGGATGTTATAATTAATTAATGCTTAAGAAATTCTTTACAGTCATCTGTAGTAATAAGATACACAAGTGCAGTTATTGTTGATGTACTGAAATACCTGGGGGGTGGTAAAAAAAAAAAAAAAAAAAAAATCAATATACCATGTGCATAATCTGCAAGTGCTGCAGGTGGTCTGCTCATGCCAGAAAGAGCATATGACAAAGGTGAAAAAAGGTCTGCATGTCCTCTCATGCTTATTGTCGAGAGTGTTGTTTTTTCCTAACTCAACACTTCAACTTTTTCATCTTTTCTGTGATGCTAACAGCACTGATGCATCCATCACTGGCTGAATTTCAGTTTGCAGCAGAAACACTCTGATTTCGGCCTGTTGTGCCTCCCCACCCTCTAAGTAAAGCAGGAGAAACAAACTGTGGATCAGGGTCAGCTTTGCCCACCATGAAGGAAAAGGTGTGGAGAGAGCAAGGACACCTGCATGGTTCCCATCCCCACCTGCCTGCACTGACTGTTCCTGGGCAGCCTTCACCACCCAGTGCCAGCCCAGCACAGGCATCAACCAGCTCGTGGTTTAACCACAGCTGGCAACTAAGTGCCAGACAGACACTGGGTCATCCCGCAGGGAGGATGGGAGGAGAATCAGAAAGAAGGTAAAAACCCCTGAGTTGAGGTCAGAACAGTTTAGTAGTTAGAAGTATTATTTTTAAAAGTTGTTCATATGATTTATTAATTATAATGCAGTTAAAAGGGCAGCAAAACAAAAAGAGAATGAAAAATAAACCCAAAAAACCCCCCAGGCTGTCCCCAAGCAGTGATCCGTGACTCCTGGGCAGCTCCCCCAGATTACACACTGAGCCTGCTGCTCCGTGGTCTGGAATACCCCTGTGGCCAGTTTGGGTCAGCTGTGCTGGCCCTGCTCCCTCACAGCTCCTCGTGCCCCTCCTCACTGGCAGAGCATGGGAGGCTGAGAAGTCCTTGACTTAGGGTAAGCACTACTTAGCAACAACTAAAACATCAGTGTGTTATCCACATTATTCCCATCCTGAAATCCCAAATACAGCGCTGTACCCACTACTAGCAAGGAAATTAACTCCGTCCCAGCAAAACAGCAGCAATGGTTAGTGAATTTGTACTGCCATACTTACAAAAGTCAAACTTTTTTGTTAAAAATATAATTACTTTTCATACTTTGCTCAATGTGCACAGTGAGAACTGAAACATGACGGTTTATAAAGATCCTTTTTTTATGAACTGCATGCTTATAATCGTTCATCTAAAACAGATAAACCTCACCTTTATCTGTGTATTTTTTTAAACTGCCTTTTCCCTTTGAAGTTGAGATTTTCAAAGGCTCACGGAAGTTAAATGCCCAATTCTTAGTGAAATTAAAATGAGATTTGAGTAGGAAAAGCCTTTAGAATTGGCTAAAAAAATGACAGCAGTCAACACAGGATTTTCAAACTGTCTTCTACCAGCATTCAGCCCAGAGTTTTACAGCCAGGTAATGAACTGCTGAACACGGCACAAAAACCCTGCAGGAAGTTTTGCTGAGGCAATGGGCACTGTCACAATATTCTACCTCACCTCACAACGTGATGTTATATAAAACTTCTTTGTTTTCTTTTTGGTAAGAAAAAAGGCAATATTTAGAGAATACTGATGTTGACTAAATTATCCTGCAGGCTCTTAAAGACAAGGTCCATCTTCTTAGATGCTGTGCAGCTGTACTTAGTACAAGGCGACTCTGGTTCTGAGCAGGGCTCTGGTTACCACTGCAATAAACATACAGAATAACAGTGGGTCCCAGCATAAAGAGTTGTAGTACCACACTCTGTCAAGGTACTGGACATCAAAGGAAACACAAGAAATAATGCAGAAATGATAACTGCTGTTGGATTCTATGAATAGTCCATTCCTTTATCACACAGCATCAACTACTAATCTTCTAGACACTGCGGGTTCAAAGAAAACTGGAGAGGTGGGGAAAAGTTTAATAAACAAGGGCCATATTTGCTTTTTGTAAAGAGTACATGGTACTGTTCATTTAGGAGATCCCAAAGAAAATAAACATCTGGGGGTATACAGAGAACAATCCCAGGTAAATGAGCTGATTCTAACATTTTTGTGTGAAAGAAAGCAAAGAAATCATAATTTTATGAGAATATGTTTCCCACAAAGATAGTTAAGACAAATGCTAATGAGATGTCCCTAAATATTATTAAAGCATCCTTTAAGTACTTGTTTTGGTTTGGGTGGGTTTTTTTTAGTTTTTGTTGTTTTGTTTGGTTTTTTTTTTGGGGGGGGTGTTTAATAATAATTAAATAAATCACAGTTCCTGAACATTATTTGCCAAAAGCAAAAAAATAATACTACTTCCAGTTACCTACTGCACTACTTGCTGTATAGAAACAGCTTTTACATTCTTTGCCTTGCAGTAGCTCCACATGAGTATTGCAGCAGTGACCTCTCATTTTATAAGCCTCTCCCTGTACCTGTAACAGCAGCAAGTTCAGAAAGAGCACTGCGGCACAAATTAAATACCCACATTTCAGCTATTTAAGCTGTGAGACATAATCACTGACTAAAGAAAGTAAAACCTCTAGTACATGGAAGAAAAGAATCCTAAATAGCTTTGTCTCTGTGAAATGCATACCTTGTAATATAACAATTTTACAGGGATATCTTACACATTAAGATCCATTGTTGGAAACAGAATTAGAAAAAACCTTCAAAGTACCAGCAAATTTGAAATGCAGTTTTTTTCTTACACTAGCATCCCTATCTTGAAAGTCCTTCATGAAACGCTTCATGGCACAAAGTAAGCCAAAATAGTGTTAGTGTATCCTTCTAGAAAGATTAGCCTGCAACGTATCCCAGCGTCTGAAATCAAACATCTGCATTATTTGATCTAATGCTATTAATAAACATGAAAGCTCTGGCACCTGTGAGAGAGTGAAAAATGGAACACAGAAGTATCTTTTAATTAAATATATTAATGGTAAATAGCACTTCAGCAAGGGAATTTATTTTTTTTTTAAATTTGGCTGTAAACTAAATATACACTCAAGTAACTTTCAATTATTTCAATATATATTCAGGTAACTTTTCTGGTTTATTTGTTTACAAACTCACTTGCCCCCTGAGGTCTCAGCTATCACGTGCCCCAGGAGCAGGTAGACAGATAAGCTGAAAGGGAAGATAAGGAGAGGGAAGAGGAGCCCGACAGAACCCGTGCAATGCCCACTCTGGAAACACAGGGCAGGGCTGGACATCACTGGCTCAGAGAAACTGCACTGGCTTGAGAAAGGTGTCAAATGGCACGAGGCTCCTTTCCAGGGGTGACCTGATGCGACACATCGCAGCTTGACAGGTGTTAATCCATGGGATGCAACACTGGTAAAGCCCACGTGAGCTGTCCCCTCCTCCTGGGTGCTTTCCATGCTTCACTCGTGCCCAGACAGGAGGGCAGAGGACAGGGAACACGGAACCCTGACTGACAGTTGGCCCTTGCAGCTTCTCTTGGGTGCTGCTTTACATCCCCCCAGACCCTCCATCTCCAGCCTCGGGTTCCTGAACTGGGAGGTTGCAACCAGAAATTCTGTGCACAGGAATGATTTCTCCCCAGTTGTGTACTCTTCCCACAGCTTTCAGCAGGAAGGAGAAAAGAAATCCTTAATTCAAGATACAAAGAAAATATGTATAAAACAGCTATATCCTGTTAATGAAACCTGTATTTTAAAGAGACAGAGAACACAGACCATTAAAGCATTAGACTCTGCTTGACCATTTAACTGATTTACCGATCCACCTGGTGAAAACACACGAGTTCATTTAGTGAAACATATGTATTAGATTAACAATCAAGAAAAGGCTAAAATTAAAATGAAGAATGAGGAGAACATTAACAACAGAATTTTCAAGAGTAGAAAATACTCGATAAAGCAGTTAAATAGTGAAAATGAAGGAAACCTGTGGTTTCATTTCTTGAGATTGTGCATGTTCTGATCCCACACAGTCTGAGCCATATTTTTCAACAACAAGATGATACATTTTCTTTCTGATCATTATGGATTTTGACAACGTCATTTTGGAACCTTGGTTACTAAGATATCAATAATTAAATGCTTTCACACTTTGCTCTTGTGGATACTGGCAACTTATCTTTGTCCTCTAAAGAAGCTAATGGTGTAATGGGCAAAACATCAAGAATAATTAAGGAAAATGCTGGTATAAACTCCATCAGAAAAAAATACAGCTTTGTGCACAGTTCCTGCTTGATACCTCATATCCTGCACTTCGTTTCAAAATTAGGGAAAGTTATTTCTTTCTGGTACCTCTAAGCCATGTTTTGTCTCTGTTTAGAGAAAGAAGTACATGCTGTAATTAATGATTTAATAGCCTCTATGTGTACTCTCATTTTCTAGTTAAAAGAATAACTGGCTGAAACAGCAGTAGCCCATTACAGGCAGCATCCTTCTCCTTTTGTCTTTCCCTGTAGAAACGTTCCCCATAACACAGTGCTGCTCAAAGTTGCAAGCCTTGATTTGCAGAGAAGATACTGCAACCCAGTGACATCTCAGAGACGAAGGCTGGGAGAGGAAGAATTAATTTTAAAGAGCACAAAGTCTCTTTTATACCTGCAAGTATGTAATCTGCCCTAATCAGGAAACTCATACAGGGAAATTCAAGGAGGTGCAAAGTCCCTTCCCAAGGGTACTTGACACGCAAGCAGGAATTTAAACAGCACGTAAAACAGACAACTCTGTTACAAAACTACAAATATCTTGATGCTGTCACTGTGAGAAACCAAGGCAGAACAGATTCATTTGGCTGAAGAGTGGATGGAGCTTTATACAAATGATTAATACTTGGCAACCCCCCTCCACTTGGCTTGGGACCAGCAAACTCACTATACTTCCTTCCCAGACTTCCATTGTATTTTATATAATGACAGACTCAGCTCCAAGACAAGATGAAGCTCTTGTTTCTGGATCAAAAGTGAGGAAACCTCATGACAAGAGATTTGAACAGCCAGTTTAGCTGTGGAAGAGAAGGACAATTTCAATCTGCAGCAGATGCCTCACCCTGCACCTAAATTCATCCAGGATCTCCATCTATCATTCCTGAGTTCTGAGGATTAAGATACAGTGCAGGAACGGTCAAGAAGCACAAAATTACATTGGGGTTTTCTGTTAAATCAAAAAGCCCCAGAGAACAGATTAACGATAGCACACAGCACTGCTTTTACATCATCCCAGAAAAGTCCCAAGCATAACTACATAATCAAGAGAGTGATAAAGCACGACTGTCCCAGAACACTCCTGGAGAGATCAAGTCTGAAGGTACAGGATTACAGGGCTCTGAAACTGCATTACACACCCCAGAAATGAGGATCAGACAGGGAAACAAGTTGTACTAAGGACCAGATGGGTGGTAGGGCTGGACTGCATCTGACCTCTTGCTGAATACCTGGAGCTGGAGCGAGGGCCTCCCTAGCCCTGAGAGACACTGACTGGTGCTTGCTGCCAAGTGCCCCAGAGAAGGGGAAAAACACCAATTACTCCCATTCGGTACATGCAGAATACAACAGTTATCTGACCTAGGGAGAGTGGTTCCCTTCCAGAACAGCAGTTGCACAGTGCTGCGTATACTTCTTTTTAAAATGCATAATCCTGTAATTATTTACACAATTCTCCATTCCTTTACATAGCAATTCAAGTTGGTGACAAAATTCTTACAAAAACCGTATTAGCTCCACAAATGTTTATCTTTAATCTACAAATAACTACATTTGGAGAAAATGAAATGCTGCCTTTTCATCATTAAATTATGTAAGACTTGCAATCTTCATGAGTAAATTTGTTGCAATGAAAATGGACATCTTGGTATGAATTACAAAGGAGTGGAAAATCTGAAGTAGAAATAAGCCACCAAAAAACTACAGCGAGAAATATTACAGGAACCAGTATGTCAACCCTAATTGTGTAATTACTTTTTGGCTTGGTCATATAAGCTAGAAGCAAGAAACAAGAGACAATGGTAATTTCTTACTGCTGAAATGAAGGTGTCAAACTGTCTTGTATGCTCTGTGTGCTCTAAGCTAAAGTTTACATTTATATCATGTTACTTCAATTACAATCTTAAAAGAGACTTGAATGCTTCAGCTGCATTAGACTGGTATTAGTAAATGTTGAACACACACACTACCAGTTGTCTGTGTAAACACATTATGAAAATTCAACTGCATGGATCATTTTTTGGAGAAAAAACAAAACTTGCTTAAAGAAAAAGAAAAAGTACATTTTGAAATATTCTGCAGTTGTATTTTTTTTCCTGAAGAATTAAAAAAGATTCACAAGCATCAGTCAGTGAATGTCTGCAGTGACACGGAACACAGTGAAACTCAGTAATCCTCCTGGGCCTGATTTTAGCACCCTGGCTCAGAGCGCTCCAGTCCCCATGATAACCTTATTTACACGGATCTACCCACAGTAAACACGCAGAATTCTGCCTGTTCTCCAACCTGCCCAGCATCAGAGTAGCAGGGAAAAGGTGCAAGGAGGAGGCAGCTCCGTGCTCCCCCACGGCTGCTGCCCCCAGCTCAGCCTGCCCATCCTCTCCTCCCGCACAGAGACGGGACCTGCATCCTTCCCATACCATCCAACTGGGCAAGTCATTAGCTGTCTTTCTCAAAAGCAGCCCAAAGCAATCTTTATGCTACTGCACATTATCATCACTTTATTTTATAAACTTATTTGTTTTCATTTCTTCAATTTGCCTCTCATGGGGTTGACCCTTGGTGCGGTTCTGACAGACGTGTGTGCGAGACGAGCAAACTTCCCTCTTTGGTAGACAGACAGAAATCAGTGGAACAAAGACTGCTCTCCAGGACATAATCAGAGCAAGAGGGCTGAGGGGAAAAAGAACATGAAAACCAGAAACTGAGTGTGTACAGAGTGGGCACTTGTGTGCCCAATCAAAAGCCACACATGGGTGTTGGGGTCAGCTTAACCCAATATGATGAAACTTCCGTTCTAAATCACATTGCTATTGATTTTACAGATACCACATGGTATTCTACAACTCATTTTAGGAATGTTTTTAGCCATTTCAATGGGATTATTGTCAAATGTCTGTGCAGAGAACTGTGTCAAGATTTAGGAGAGAAAGAAAGCTATAAATAATATATGCTACAAAATTACTTAATGTCTCTTTTTACACACAAATGCTAAGGCTAATTAATATCAGAGCTACTTAAGAGTCTAAAAAAGTTTGGCTGATTTTTTTGGATTGTTTCTCAGCTGTCTTGGGCTTCAAGTGGCGTATAATTGAGGGGTGTTTTTGGAAGAAGTAAAAAAACTTGACCATGACACAGCAATTACTGAAATGCCAAGTATCCAAAGCACTTTACAAGCCAGAATATTAAAATACTCCCAGAACAATGGCAAATCAAGGGGGTTCATTTCTTAGTAAATTACACAGGTACCTAATAAAGATTCTGTTACAAAACATTGCATGCATACACTCATATAACTTCTGTGCAAATAGTGTTCTATCACTACATATAAATCACATTTCTTGTTATAGGTACACAAACTATATGAGAATATTTTTGTATGTTATCCATGAATTACAAAATTTTAGAGGAGCAGACCCTGTCCAGCAATCGTGTAAGAAGCTTCAATGGAGTCTGTGAGGAAACTAAGAAATAAGGGTCACATTATTGTCTGTAAAACATACATTTAATTGAGTATACTAAGAGGTATAATTTGAAACTATTGCAGGAAAAGTATTTTTGTGAAATTGAAAATTAAGCAAAACTTAATTTAAGAATATCTATAATAAATAAAATAGTTCTTGTAAATTTCTGAAAATATCTGAAAAAAAAAACCCCTTTCTATGTTTATAAAGCATGCAGAACTTCCTCCTTTCATTTTGGAACTACATGATTAAATATATTTTTTGTGAAGAGTAAAGACAGATTTGAGACTGAGACTCAGATGCAAATACTGACATGAGCAGAAGCCATATCCACGAGAACCAAGGCCAGTTTTGGCTCATTTTTACCTTGCTTCCTCAAGCTCTAGCATAGGATATGAGTAATTGTGACAACTGTAACATTAGCTGTTTTGGCTTTCCTTAGACATTTTCCTCCTTTTCTGTTTCCCAAAGAACATGATAAGGATTTTTGATTGTTTGTTTTCTTTCCTTTTTAATTTACAATCATTTGACTATTAAGAGGATTCTTTTTTCTATGCAGCTGTTTTACCACCACTTCAGTGTTTGAATTGTAAAATGAAAATAATAGAGACCTTTTCTTTAAACAACTTAAAATACAATTCCTTTTTCCTTTAACTGCCTTTCTCTTACAATGAATGACTAATGATAAAGAACATACTGCCAAACCATAGCAAAGGCTAAACACATACAGCAAAACAAAAAATGGATTAGAAATTCCACCTCTAAAGTATCACCTACACATCACAAACTAATTACCACGCTGTACATGTAAGCATTAATTCTCAGAATTCTCTTGTGAAGAAAGGTATATCCAACCTTTCCACTTTGTGCTGAAAACTAAGCTATATAAAACTGTTTTCCCTTCCAAGAAATTTCAGTAATTCCTAATTTACAGCATTGTGTTTGTACACATCGTTTTCTTAAACCCAGAACCGCACGCAGTACCAAAGCGGTGGCACAGTAGGAAAGTTCAAAATCATAATACTTACTGTTAAAAAAAAAAAAAAAAAATCAAAACACAAAAAAAACCCCAAACAAACAAAACAAAAACAAAAACAAACACACAACAACAACAACAAAACAAAAACATCAAAATCAAAACCCAAAACCAGCAAACTAAAAAAAGCACAGATATTCTAAGCCTTGTTTCTCCTGGCAAACTCGGTAGTTGCCAGTTCCACTCACACACCAGCCTGACTGGGATTCAGGCTCCTTTGGCAATATAATGATCAAATGGCAGCAACGTTTGGTACAGCCACATGGATACAGACAGGGATTCCCTCTTCCTGATTCCTCCAGCACTGGGGGATTAAAAAAAAAAAAAAACCACACCATTTGATACTGAAATTTCACTTCTCTAAGTAGTTTTATTCTGTCTCAGGATAAAAAGAGAGCAAAACATTGTGCCATTGTTCCCTATGACCCCAGCCTCTTTTGGCTGGCAATGAACAGACCCACAAACATCCAGTTACACTGTGCTAGGAACTGAATATTCTGTATACTCAGTGAGTGTAAGAAAGCCCTGAAGTAAGATTTTTTAAGAAATTAATACGAGAGCAAAAAATTTAAAATACCACTAAGGGAACTATGTATTTCATTGGTTACCAATACTCTCACACTTCATAAAATATATGTTGAAAAATCATTAGTTCAGTACACAGACTGACAGATTACGAACACATCTAATTTCAAGAACTTAATATCTCCCTGCAATATTTCTTCCAAGAAAAAATGCATGTATATGTATCAAAAGTAAGGTCTCTTTGACCATATATTCCTAGGTTTGATGCCCAAATTCAGCTCTGTCTGGTTTCAAGCTTTGGATCCATGAAAGACACACATAATAAAGAAATATATCACTATCTAGGGTACGAAGATCTATTTAAACTTAAGCATTTACCAGACACTTTTGACTGAAGGGAGGTTTTGTGAAATTATTTTTAATAAGCAGGTCCGAGAAAATAAGAGAACCTGAATATCAAAGAATGTATTTATGACAATTTGTTAAAGTAAACACTTTGAACATGTAGGTCTTCTAAAAAGTGTGCCTGCTTTCAGGCAAAGTATGATAATACAACATTCCAAATAGCAGAGATTTAGGTAACAATCTAAAGCTGCATCCTCCTAAGAGGATTTTATAATGGAGTTGCTGACAGACTGGAGATGCCATCGAGGGCATGGACACAGCAAAGCTTTAAGGGAATATTTGTTAAAAATATTCTCATGTTATACAATCAGTGGGGTTTGGTTCACTGTCAAATTAAAGACAACAATTTTTTATTTTTCATATCTCATAATAGCTTGTTCATCTTTTTCTTGCTTATGTCACCAATATTTCATGAATGCCTTGATCTTATTTTTAATGTAATTTACACATATACAAGCACCAAAGGATAGTAATAGTAATACCCAGTGTAGTGGGGCCAAATGTAACTTTAAACTTTGAGACTGCAGCTGTAATTTATGTTCTGTCTTTGTTTACCATGTTTTGTCATAAGGAAGAGAACCAAAAAACTCCGTTGAAGATGTGTTTTGAGAAAATGTCATCTATTTGCACAGAGACAAAAAAATAGTAGTAGTTGTAGGCGTCCTGGCTTGCTTTGGGGTTACCCACCCCACAGCTGCTAAATACATCAGGTACAAAGCAGCCAGCACATGAGTGCCTATGAGCATGCAGACTGTAGCTAGTAAATGGCATTTTTTACTGATTTTAGCAGAATGTCCATTTTAGACAGCAGTAACGAAAAACCAGCAGCCAAAGGGAAAAAGCTGCTGGGAAAATTACAGATTTACTAAGGATATTTTGCTGCACTTCAGCTGTAGAAATGGGAAACAACCTTGACACATGCAAAACCTATCCTCCTTTTATTTTCTTCAGAAATAGTCAGAAGGTGAAGAGCATTCTTTTTGTACACAAGAATGTGTAAACCCCACTGATTCAGTACAAAACTATCTCCAGGAGATAAGGACATCTGTGGTGTTCTACTGCCACAGCCTAAACATCGGGTGACGGGCCTTGCTCCCCCCGTTCTCGGCGATAATGGACAGTGTGTGCCTCCTGACAACATCAGCACTACAAACTTTATTATTGCATTTGGTATTTCACGAGATGTCTGGCAGCCGACGGACACTGCAAAGTGCAGAGTTCTCCCACACGTTTCATGGATATTTACTGAATTCCAGTATAACCTAACCTGTTAATACTTCTGGAATGTATAAACACTGTTAACTGCTGAATTCCCTGTATCAACATTTCAGACATAACCGTTAAATAAGTTGGTTGCTAACTGTTGAGGAAGATTTTGATTTATTGAATAGAGTATCATCATGGGATGAAAATCAAGATCACATTTTTAGGAAGACATGACATATTACCCGTAACGAGATGTAATTTTGTACTAAAAGAGTAAGGATAAAGAGTGCCTTTTTAGAATAGAATCAACAGCCAAATTTGTACTATGCTGTTACCTATCGATACAGACACTTGACTGATAAGATCTATTTATAACTTAATACTACTCTGAATATTTACTAAAGTTTCTTGGCATCACAGTAGTAATTGTATAATTATTTCAAACACATTAAAATATTCCACCTGATTGAATCAAACAAAATGTCCATTCCTGACTGAATCGTTAGTGTTACATTACACCCCTCTCAGCAAAAACAATCACTTAGCATCTACTCCCAAATCCTTACAGGTTATTTATACTTGGTGAGATGAGAACCCTCTACCAGAATCTGTATCTGCACTACATCGACAGGAGGGAGCAGAAGCACATTAGTTACCAGGTGACACAGGTGAAACTCTGTTTTTTAAACTGGCACTACAGACTCCATGAAGTTAACAGAGCTGAATCACATTTGAGTTCAGTGGGGTTTGGCCTGGGTCTGGAGGAGAACAAACACTGGAAGCATCACTGCCCACAGCTTATGCCAAAGGACAATCCATAGCAGCACAGACTGCTCCAAAACTTTGCTTCAAGATACTGACAACAAAGTCAGTCTGTAGGATATCTGAAAGTGCAACAACCCACAGGACATCAAGCAAGCCAGGCTAACATCCATCCCAGCAAGGACAGTGGCAGGTGCTGGGATGTCCGTGCACGTCTGCCAGGAAGGGCACGGCTGCACAAGCTGACCTGGAGAAGGACTGGACAGCCTCCTTGAGCTCCCTCCACATTTGTGTCCTACCTGCAATGTGGCAGCAGGCTCAGGAGAGGAACTGAAGCTCTCCAGGCCATACCATTTCATTTTCACCACCCGTGGCTCTAGAACGCCTGACCACCTCGCCAGCCAATGTAAAGCTGCTGTTGTATGTAAGGTGATGGATGTTGGCTTCAGCTAAACCCTTCTCAGATATGGTCCATCACCCACAGGTCTGTGAAATCCAGCCTTTAGTCCCTCCTCACATGAGCCATGACAGGGGCAAGAGGTTTGTGCAGGACCAAAGCAGTGCCATGTGCCAGGCTCCACACCAGCCCCAGGAGCTGAGGGGGAGCTCACAGCCCCTTTCGTGCTCTGATAAATACATCCCTGAAGAAAGTGACTTCCAATCTGGTCCTCAGCTCCTTAATCAAACTGCAAACTGGCACTGCTGGCATCTACATAAGCAACTGTTATAGACACAAGGAAGACTCAAACACCTCCTCTTTCCACACAGGTGCATCCCACATTGAATATAACCAAGATCCTGTTTATAACAATGCAAATACCATAGGTTAAGAAATTTCCATTTTAAAGTTTCTTTTGTGGAGGGTCTTTTCTGGAAAGTAGAGCACACATCAGTGATCTGACACACTTCAATAATTATTACACACTCAGTTTTTACACAAAAAAACACAAAGAGACATCTCTGCTGGATGTAAAGAGCAAGATCTGGGGAACACCAGAGCATTATTACATGTTTGCCGTGGTGCCACCGAGAAGACCAGCTCTGGGATTAACACCCCATTACATCGGCCACATTACAAACATGCAACACACAAAGACATTTCTGCTTAGGCAAAGTAAGCAAACTACTTCACTTGAAGTGCAATGTAAGTGTATCTTTCAGTCCTTACAACAAGGCACACCAGTCCTTTCATCAAACATTTTAACTGTTTCATTTCATCAACATTCTGCAAATCAATTTTGTAAAATGTCTGCAGTGCTGTAAAACAAGTTTTTAATTCTACCCTAGTGAATACACAGTTTTGTTAACTAAAAACCACAACCAGTGAACATGAAGTAACAAAAGACATTTTCCTTTGAGAAATGGTATTTCGCTTTTTCACAACTGAGCACAAGTTTCTAAAGTATAGTAACTTTGTTTTGTAATTTGTTTATTGCTTAATCATGAAGACCAGATTGAGCATTTGAGTCACACCGTTTTGTGTTGCACACTCCTACAACAAGAATGTGCTGTAAAATTTAATTTCTTTTTTTTCTTCATTCAGCTTACTGCTTGCTTGTCCTCCTGCTTATTCAGCTAACTGTCTCGGAATGAAATGCAATCACATAGCAAGATTTCACTGCTGCTAGAATATTTTATACAGAAAACATATAAGCATGAGGAAATAATGCACCACTATTCTCATATATTACATCGGACTATTTGCTAACTAATATAGATAGGAAGCATTTTATTGCAGGCCCAGAGCAAAAACAAAGGAAGACAAGGTATCCTGGGTAAATGATACATTTCAGCATGTAAAAAACCACTCACACAGTATCTTTTCTGTCTCAAGTTCTACCTTCTACTTTTCAAATATTCTTTCAATAAAATTTGCAACAAGGCCAACCTAGTTGGTCCACCTCTGCATTTTACTCACAGGGTTACCAGAATTATACTTTTATGCCCAAACTATATTAATATGGCAATCGCAAGGGGATTTGGGGGGTAGCAGAAGACAAAGTATATGTTTAACTCTACAACAGCAGCACAGTATTTTTTATGCAGGATTTTGAAGGTAAGTGAATGAAAATAACACATGAATTCAGATACTTCCATTTTGGGGAACCACTCAGTGGCTCAGATCTCTACTTACCAGTGTTTTCTTCTGCATAGCACTAGTCCTTCCTCTCCCTTCTCCTGAAGGCACTTCCACTCTTGCTCCTTCCTACACAATTACCCAAGGTATTAAACTAAAAGTAGTACCCTGCCTAATGGCTTTTATCTGATGATTCCCTATTTCCAGGGCCATCTGGCTCTGCTCCTGGATTACCAGGTGTCACGAGTTAGTCATCTTGCACCTATGACAGTAAAACCATTATCTTTTACCCCAGTCATTTCTGAAGAAGGTATCCTAAAAAATACCCTGAATAAAACAAGATATTTTCCTACTTCATACCATATAAGTACATACAAATGTATTTCATGCATTTCTCTGCAGTGTGGCTCAGTCACTGAAGGACAGTCACTTAGAGAACAACAGGGCAACTTCCAAGCTTCAGGTTTAGCTTGCAGAATACTTTTCTTAAGGACACTGCTGACAGACTGAAAACTGGAGATAAGAAATATTTCTGTTTCCTGCACAGGCTTGTAGGACCAAAACTCTAAAATCACTGTGCATATAAAAGATGTGACAGCAAGTGACACCGAGAGGAATAAAAAGGACAACAAACCTTAAAAATGTGGAATAAAAAGTCTCTCATATATCTGAAATATTCAAAAGGAAACACATAGTCTCCATCCTTTAAGACCAGAGTTCATTCTAAAGCCAGTGAGAAACACCCTGGATCTGATGCAGCGAGGACAGACCTGAGGACTGTGTGCTGGAGAGCTGCAGGGTGAGAGCCTGGCCTAGGCAGGGTATGTGCCAGGGTGGGGGAAGCCTTGCACACTTACCCAGTTCAGCCAAGCATAGGACATAGTTCAGCCAAGCACATTATATATATTTCCTCAAGATATTTTTCACAGTATACACATACCATGTAACTCAGTGGTTCCTACTGAGATACTACCTCTACTTAACACAGTGAGTTAAACACTGGCAAGTGCCTGATTATTATTTGACTGTTTATTTTAAGCTCCCTTTGCACATTCTTCCACCAGTTAAAGCAAAACAGTTTACTATCTGTGCCGGTGCTAATGTTTGACATATTCTGTCCATTTTTCACTTCAGATGAACAAAAAGGCAATCCAGCTTTAGCACGTTCAGTACCAAGGTATTTGAACTCCCTAAACAGTTTTCTTTATACAAATGCAAAAGCAACCTGTATTTGGAAAGGATGAGGAAGGGCCTAGGACAGAAAAATCTTTTCATAGAGTCCAGTTTCTTCCACCTGTGAATCAATAAATATTGTAAATGGGGAATAGATATTCTGTCTTCCCTCAACACCATGCATGGAACAGAGACTGGGAAAAATCAGAGGGAAAAAGTGGACCCCAATTTAATGAGGGAAACATTATCACAGGAAACTTGCATCCATAATCTGCTAAAAAATCACTAAAAGACTAAGAACAACTGCCTATATTCAAACATATAGCCATCTATCCATATGTCTCTTAGCCAACATTTGCTTGATGTCAGCACTATATATCTCTCCATTAGGGAACTACTGACACAGGTCCTCTATCAGTAAATAAAACGGTGATCAGCAGATCTGAAATACAGCAAATACTTGAAAAGGTATCAGAGGTGTCGATATGTGAAAAGGAGGCAAATCCACTTTCCAGCAAAGGAGCAAAAAGCTCTATAGCCATAAACATGTCACTTCCCATGCAGGCATGGCCATCCCACATTTATTTAGCACACAGAACCATGCCAGAGAAAGCACTGCATTCCCATACACATTTATCCTGCACAGGGGTCCACACATCTATGACAAAAGATGCCAGTAACATGTCAGACTGAATTACCATTGCATATATAAGAAAAAAAGAAGTTAGTCCAACTAAAAAAATAAATGCTAGCAACTCTAGACAACATCCTAACTTTACATAAAAGTGTTAGGCTATTAGCCAAAGGGGGATGCTGACTTTAGTCACACCATGTACAGAGGATATTTCTAAAGCTAATGCTAAAATGCAGAACCATGCTTTTAGAGAGCTTTTCTTTTATTTCTCACATGAACTTTGATGAACATGACGTTCTGAGGAATCACTAATATGAAATGTTACTTGAGGATACAGATTTCTCCAAGTCATCCAAGTTAGCTGCAGCCTGAGCTTCCTGCTCCCAGTGTTGGAAGAATAGCTCTATGCAGCAGATGTGTCATACCCAGCGCTCAGATGGTACCCCGTTTCTTTCTTAGCTGTGTTCTCTCCTCCTCTAAGTAAATACTGGAATGATTACAAGTGAAACACAGTGTGAGAGCAGAAAATGTGATACAGGCAACAGACAATTAGCAGAGGAGCTGCTTGTGACACACTACTGCAGAGAACTGTGCAAAGAGCACTCCAAGGTATCAGCCAGTGTGAAAGGGGTGGTGTGTGCAGGAATGGTGTGTATGATTTTCATGCTGCAATTTAATTCCCAGTATTTCACAGCATGTATCCTTGCAAACCTTGCTGATAATCAACAGTAACATCCAGTTTCACTATTAAAAGTAGTGGGTTTGTTCATCTGACAGCAATGAAAACGGTAAATGAAGGATGAAATATAAAATAAAAAGATACAAGGGGAGAGTGTGGCAGCCACCTTTGCATCAATACTTATCTTTTAATTTTTTTTTAAATATATTCTACTAATGCAATCATCCCGCTTATGTTCTCCTGTGATCAGTATAGCCACAGGTATATCTTCTAGGCATGAACAAACACTGAAGTTGGAGTTTATTGAACTACATGAGTACTTCACCCAGACATCCCATTCTCACAAAGATAGTGTGCCCCATCACGGGCTCAGACCTCTTGGGCAGCCTTGGTTGATGCAGTACCAGCTCTGCCCAGCTATTTTGCAAACCCTGGCCAACACTGCGCTACCCAGAAGTGCATTCCTGCATACCTTGTGCTGGGCGTGCTCTCCTGCACCTGCACCAGGGTACCCCTGCTCAGAGGAGTTGGAAACTGAGCTTTGTAGCTGCCCTTTTATCATTCCAGCACATAATTCCCAAAAATCTGGGCTGAGGAATCAGCTCATGAGAGCTGACTGGAAATGAGATAGGTACTGCCTCCAACACCTTTCCTATACCAAACAACGAGCAGTACCACGGACAAGCTTTGCCTGCCTTGCTGATGGCAGAGCTCGTGCAGCCCTGAGAGCTCTGTACAGGATGGCAAATGAGACAGTGCACTGAAAAGGTGGCCCAGGATGAAAAGGCTGGATGAAAGCCCTAGGACCCTTCCTTGGACAGACTAACTGCACACTCTAGTAACTGCCAGGGAAGATAGTGAAGCTGAAAGAGGTTTAGTGCAAGCATGCAAGAGATTTCTGACAGAAAGTTAGAACTCCATGTCAAGCCTTTCATGCAAACAATAAATATTACTTATGCTCATAATCAGACTTTTCTCCAGCATCGTCTTTGAATGTTGAACCTTTTTCAATTAATTAAAAACTATGCACTGCAGAGTGCATATTTTATCAGCCCTCAGCTGCTTAAGTGTCTAGAAAAGACCAGGCAGTTTTTCTTTTTTCCAGGCAACCCAGAGCAAGTACTTGCAAGGGTCATATCTTTTTAATTATCTTTTCTCTCTTTGATTAATTATTCCGTCTGACAATAGCGTGTTTCTAATGCTATTCACCTGCCTTTGATGATTGACAACTTTTCTGTCTGATTCAAAGCAAACAGCTGCTGCCATGATTGCCTAGCAACCAGGATGTGATGGATGAGCCCCAAAGATGGATGGCTGCAATAAATCATGTCTCCAGCTATAAAACTGAAAAAAGGGATAAGAATAAAAGCGAACAAAAAACAAAACAAGGTTTCTTCCCATGAGTGCACTCAGCTCCTTACCAATTACACCTGAAATGGACTTTGTGTCTATTAATAGCAAAGTTTTCTAATCAGTAAGAATGCAATGATGCCATTTGTATCAAGGTGTGTTTACAATTGTTCCAGCAAATTGGCACTTGTACTTCAATTACCTACTGTGTTACACAAGTCCAGGAGTAGGAGACCAAAGTTTTACCTTCTATTGTTAAAGGCTTATAGAAAATATTATGTTTTTTCAAAATTTTTTTCATGGTGTTGGACTTGAATAAAGTGCAGAAACTTGAATTCTCCTTACTTTTGACAATTGAGTGTACCAAAAGTAAACATAACTGTATTTGCAGAAGGCATAACAAACTAGATTTCTGAAAAACTAGTTTTTCTAAAACTCATATAAAGTCACTGCTGGCTTTGAGAAACACGTTTTAACCTAAAAGCTGTACATTGTTTATTAAAGGTTGCCGTAATTTCCACTTGCCAGGAAGGCATCTCGCAATCAAAGAAAAAGTTGATGTGATAAGCAGTGTTTTGAAAATACGATCCTTCCTGTGCAAATTCAAGACCAATCCAACAAAATCACTCTTGTCTAATTTTACCTACCATTCCTGTCAATCATTCGATTTTCATATGATGTGCCAGGCAAGGAACAGTCAATAGTTTGTCATCTCAGAACAAGTTTAACCGGGCTGGGCATCACACTTGCCTGGAGACACGTGTGCACAAACACCCCAACACCTCAAGTTTTGGCACTGCCTCTTGCTGAAGCTGCTCTATTGTTAGAGTGTCTATCGCCTGAAAATCCCTGCCTGTGTTTCCAAGGGAAGAGCTAATTGCCTATAAAAAGCTGCTTCCTTAATTCTTCCAGCAGGTGGGGGTGTCCTGGTTCCAGCAAAAGTGCTTCAAAGAGGGAAGGGATTGCCCTCACTACTTACACAACCTGGTTATCCACCCTCCAGGAGCATCCTGGACACTTGGGAGCAAACACTAAGACTTAAAGACTCAAGCCGTGTGTGAAGAGGGTGGGCAGAAAAGAAACATGTGAACGCTGAAATAATTATGTCCTAAAACTTTGTTTTCTTTGTCATTATGGGACCCAAAAGAAAGCGCATCCTGTTAGCAAAAGGAAGCTGGAGTGTGTTGATCTGTCCCAAGCACAATTTTATACTGTAACTGGCAATGCCTGACAATGTTATGCTGGATCAGCTACAGTCCTGCTTGTATTTTAGTGTTCCATGCAGCAAGTCTCTGCATTCGTGCAAAAGACTGCCTGCATCCTTGCACGGGCCATGGCTTTGTCTGCATTCTTCACAATTATTGCAATGCTCTCACTAAAAACTTAACTCTGCCCGCCCCTCTCCCTGGTGTACAAACACACACACAGACACACACGGAAATCCAGCCCCTAAAACAATTGTAAGGCACTCCTGTAATGACCGGCGAGTATCTGGTAACAAACAATGAGAAAGCAAAGCCATCAATCACAACGTGCACGCTGAGGCCTCCATTCTGTCCCAGCTCATCCAACTCTCAAGTTACAGCTTTACACGGCAAGTCTAAATAATATTCAAAATGATAAATGGCACTATAAGCCTGATATCCATCATCAATCTTTTTTTAAGGAACATCCATCTTCAATAATGCACGTTTGAATCATGTGAAACCAAGAGCTCCCAGATTCATTTACACAACCCCCAGCAAGCTGGTGCTGCTTGAATGATACGTGTCAGCCAGTTTGTCCCAACTGCCAAACTTAAAAAAAAAGGCAAGGGAAAAAAAAAGAAAAGGGGAGGAGGAATTAAAATAAATAAATAAATAAATAGAAGAGTGAGAGAGAGAGAAAGAAAACAAGAGGGGAAAATCTTCAGGGGGGCTGAACAAGGCGACTTAGCAGATAATATGAAAGCACATAACCTCCTGAGTGCGTCTGGCAGTGCCCCCAGCACAGGCAGGAGCCCT
>VXAU01001252.1:936681-948763 GCA_013399695.1 Formicarius rufipectus
TTTTTTTTAATAACACACTTTTCTAGCCAGGCCAGTCCCTTGACGACCAGTTCCTCATTTATAAGGAGGTCCCCAGTGGGAGTTAAAAAGAGGCTATTTTATAAGAAGAAAATATATTCTGAAAGAGCCATACAAAGATAACCCTGCATCACATATATCAGTATGGAGACTGGAATACATATTCCAATGATGCAAATCTTCCCTTGCAATAATTTGCTCGTTAGTGTTAATGAAAGCCCCGATACTGATGTCTATGTATTTGTTCTTCTATTTTTCATCACACTAATGCTTTTAGCTAAAATTATTTTTTAAATTTGCTTTATTTAATGAATTTAAAGGTCAGTCCTTTTCCTTTCCATATGCAAATCCTATTAATAGTAGAGGTTTGATATTAATGGGAGTTAATAGAGTAGATACCCTCTTCACACAAGAAACTCTGGGAGAGAACAAAATAATATAAAGATAATTTCAGTAAATTTGTTATTTCTTTCTCCCCTTTGAGTAACCAAATATCAAGGCAACAATACCTTGGAAACAGAAGTGATAACCAAAGGAGGGATGAGATGTGGAGGGGTACACAGGGCCTCCTCAGTTTCCAAAGGCAGGACCTCAGGAAAAGACACAGTGCCAGAGCAGCTGAAGCCCCCTACCACCTTCCCAGCAGCTACTCACACCCGCAGGAGCCAGGCAGAACACAAGATACCACCACCAAAAGTCCTTTTCCCATTCTCCTAAAGGGGGAAGAGGTAACTTCTGCTCCATTCAGAGGCCAACAGCTTCCACCTGAGAGACCACAGCTGCTACTCAGAGAAAAACAGGAGCTGCTGGGGATTGATGGAAGAGTATGTGTAGTTATTGCCTCTCTGTTTCTGCTAGTTTTGTAGTTTAACTGTTTGGTCACTGTCTTTCTACCTACATGTTCTGTAGCAGGACTCACAGAAGTCTTGATAGTTGGTTTTTTTTGGGGGACTTTTTTTTTTTTCAACTATAGCTGTTGATGTTAAAATAAGAGCACCGATGTGCCCATGGAGGTGGAGTTGGGGAAAGGGAAATAAACTCATTGCTTTCACCTGCTGTCCCTCTAGGAAAATGCTCCCTGTGCTCATGAGTGAGGAAGAATCCTGCCTAGCCTAACTTCTGCAATAAAACTATCTGTAGTGTTTTTCAAGCAGATAAATCCAGATACTGAACAGCCAAGCATCAGTAGTTCAGAGCAGTTTCTCCTCAGTAAGAAATAATGAATACCTGGTGCAGCCCCTGGCCAGGCCAGCCTGAGCAAGGCTCCTGCACATCAGCCTCTGCTTCTTTAGGGCAGGCTGAAGCAATGTGATTGAAAGATGTGGAGAAAGGGATGAGTCAGGGAACACAGAGTGGTATTAATTTACCTCTTATCAACGGGCACTAAACCTCTCCCTCTGAATACCTGTGAATCTTGCAAGGAAACCCATCGTCGCTATAGCCTCCCTCCTACTTGCTACCCCTGAGCTGAAAAAGTTTTCCCAATACTCTTTCTCAACCTGCACCTAATGACCTGAGTGTACTACACTCTCAAACAGCACAAGGCCTTTCACAATATTGCCTCCCAAAAATCTTAAGATGTCATTTTTCTAGGGAAACCAAATTTTTTCCCTTAAATTGAAATTTTTTTCCCACTGTTTATATCAAAGGGATTTTTTTTTTTTTCCTTAATTCCTGACCTGGAACCTTGTTTTATCCTTTGAAAAACATTGTGTGTAAAACCTCTAAGCAGTTCCTGGGAGCTGTGTAGAGAGCCCTGCAATGGTCTGGGTCTGTCCAACCTCTGAGCCACAGACAGATAGCAAGGACTACGCTCTTGTGCCCCAAAACCACAGAGAGCTGCTGCTTCAATGGGTGGATACACTGAAGAAATCCTTTTCATTCCTCTTGGCTCATTGGAAAGTCCCTCTGAAACAGCAACTGTGGGCAGTGACAGCCCTCATGACACCCACAGCCTCCACCTCTCGGATAGTGTTTCTGGTTCTTTTCAGACTAAAGCAGATAATATCATATCATACCGGGGCTTACATTAAGGTCACCTTTGCTTTCACAGCCTTGATGTGGCCATAGATTTGGCAAGGGTAGGAAGCACACTGAGATAAAAGGCATCACGTTTCTGAGGAAGCAAGGCCTTGCTCACAGCTGAGACACACTCAGAACGCCCCTTGGCTTCTCAGCAAATAGGACAGCACAGAACTGGGTCGGGTGTTATTTTGTCTGCATGACAAAATAGGACTTACCCTGCTTATTGTGGAGGTGAGTGCTGATTGCTACAAACATTCTGTTTCCAGCCAAACAACAGAACTCTATGATTGTCCAGTTAACTCTTCCAGGCTGCAAGTTTGCTTTTTTAAAAAATGTTGGGTATAAATTACTTCCACAAACAGAAGCCTGGACTCAACAGAACAACACAGTTGTCTGTTATAGCAAATCTGGCATTCCCAGATTCAAATCTGCTACAGGCATTCTGGGTTTTAATTAATATATTGTTTCATATGTATGAGTATTTCATGGGTTTTTTGTTTTCACACACTGCATTTTTAGCTTAAACAAAGCGTATTCTCTGTATAGTTCTCAAGGCAACTGAATAAATATCACCGAGTCTTATAGATCTGGTCGCCTTTGCAGTGCACAACACAGCAGTCATGCTTCACAGGAACGGGATAACATCCTCCAGTGCAGCTGATAAGAGCAACAATTTACAAAGCAAGAGATCTGTTATGCAGTGAAAGCTTTATTACCATGACTCGATGTTACAGCTACAACACATAAGGGTTAATCATTGCAGCAGTTTGCAGCTGGTTTGTGCTCTCAGGGGAGTCATAGCAATAGACTTCTGTGTGTAAGACAAGGTCAGCCCTGCTCTCCTGGGGTCAGCAGGCCACGTGATAACACTACTCCGAAACTTCAGCCCTGAGCAGACACAGGTGCCAAACCCGTTTTGTGGTCTGTTGTAGAGCCCTTCTTGTGGTTTTTATTCTCCTCAACAAAAACACATCCATAGCTCTGTGGTACATAATTGGATGGCAAGTCCTCAGAGCTACCCATCACTGAGAGTTTTCTGTGGCAGCAGTGGGTTCAGGAGTTGGCCGGGTACATGTAACATTTCACGGGAGACTTATTCTTAGTGGACTGAGAAAACACAGCAGTCAATGCTGAGTTTAAGGGCCAAATCCTGCATAATTTGTTCAGTCTCTTGGTATAAAATGCTCACACAAGTAAAGTGAGTGGAATTGGACTGTAACATTTTATTAATATTTATCTTCTACTGTTACAAGACACAACAATAATCAAATAAGTAAAACTTTAATCCTCAAATGTAGCTTTAATCTTCAAATTGGTTAGCTTATCAAAGGGGTAACATTTATTTTCAAAGACAGGCTGCTCGGAATGATCAGCTGAAATAGAAACCTATAAGTGAAAGGATGTAAGTTTATTGGGGAGTGTTGTCTATATTTATAGTTTTTGCTCAACCCATATTTCTGTTTTTATATGCATGTGTCAGAAATTAAAGGATGGTAAACTTCACCAACAGTTTTAAGAGATCCTAAAATATAATAAAATCAATAAATGATGTTCTGGCATAAATGTTTCTGTAGCTGAGGGTGGTCAGGTTCAAAGGGCAACATCTGACCATTTCTCTTTCCCACCGTGCTGCAGAGTAAGACCCTCCCCTCAACTTCAAATCACTGGGGAGAGGGTAATTTAAGCTATACTTGATGTACCCTATACATCACTGTCTTCAGGACCAGGTTTAAAATTAAACTCTGATGTACAAAGTTAAACAAAAATGAGATAAAAATTGGCAGGGGTTGAAGAGGGTCAAAGTAGTCAAAACACAAGGTAGACTATTGCTTCTTTTGATTTATGTTATTCTGTGCACTAAAAAAAAATAAAATTATAGCTCTTGTGGAGACTTTTTTCATTGAGAATAACGCCTTCCTAATTTGTTTTCTATAGACTTACAGGCATTTGCTCTGTGAGTTGGAAGCATTTATTTGTTTGTTTGTTTGTTTGTTTGTTTTGGTGGATGCAGGATATCCCTAACTATTGGCAGAATATATTTGAATTATTATTAGATGCAACCTTTGTTACTCAACAGCAAGTGAAACAGTATTTCACCTTCCATTAGTGGTTATCTTACAATGCACACATCTCTAACCTTGTATGCCTGTAGAGTTTTGCTGTCAGGCAAGTCTTTTAAACACAAACAATGTGCTACAGTTACATTTAGTAGCAGAAAGAAAGAGTTCAGTGAATGTTTCCTTTTGCATGTTCTACATGCACATAATGCACTTACCCTCCAGAAATTCAGTACAGGAAAGATGCCAAACAGCAGATTCTTTTGAAACCAATTCAAGAAAATCCTTGCAGGAAGTAAATTTTTTATGATGCAGTCAACTTTTCCACATATTGCCATTTACATGGTTAGTGTGTGGACTGCAGGCAAAATAATTTGGAATTGTAATCTTTATTTTTTATAATATGGTAATGAAATCAACTACTATCTGCTAGAATCAAATGAATTTCTCTCTGCTACTCTAGTGGGAGGAATAAAAGGGTTCTACTGGCTAAACTGCCAGGCTAATGGGAAAATGAAGAACTATCAGGTCCTTGGATGGCTAGCAAAAAAAAATTGCTTATTTTAAACATAATGGTGGACATATACAGATCTTGGAATCTTTTGAAAACTGATTAAGCACACTTTTTCCAAGGTTTTTAATTGTCATACTTGAAAATCCTATTGACTTGAAGTGGATTACAGCTGGCTGAAGTGTAAGCATGTTTCTGGGCTGTACAAGGATATGAGACAGCAAAGGCCTGTAAACTCTGAAAATGTCTGAATTTGATTACAAATCTAATAAGACAAAAACTTATGCTGTCCAGACAACTATCAAAAGATCTTTTCTAGCACTGCCTCATTAATACTGACAATGATGATTCTTTGTTGTCACTAACCTAGTGAGGACCTGTTTACCATTTACTATTCAGATTTTAGTCTTTCCACACAAGTCTTAGCGATGCACTGAGCAAACTGCACTCTGTACATGTGATGGAACAGGACTGACCTGCATATATGCCTTTAGCATACATAATTTGGCAGGCATTTATGTACTAATTAATAAGTGCAATTATTCACAAACACCTGATTAGAAAGCTTAAGTGCAGTAGTACACAAATTGCAGGTTGTTTTAACAGATATAGCCAGCAAAGGTCTATATCAAATGTTAGAATGAGTCTACTGTTTGTGATCTACTGTGCCAAACCCTGTGGATAAAACAGCTGGGAAATATTTTTTGTATCACTGATTCAGACTTTTTAAAATACCTTATTTTTTTTTCAACCTCTTGTGGTGTCCCATATAAGATGTGTTCTGCAACTGTAGCACATGACATGTAGCAAAGAGCACAGCCAAGAGCTAGCTGGTTAGGATATTATAATCCAAAAATTGTCCTACCTCCATTACACTTGGGGAGTCAGGAGAAACTATGAGTTAAGGACATGATCACAAAGGTCACAAGGAATTAATGCAGTATTCACAAAACATGTAAAAGCTATGAGAGCTGTAGGGTCTTATAATGAAGGTTTAGAAAGAATACAAGAGCCACTCCGAGACTGGTAGCTGCTCAGACATCAGATAAAGAACAAAAAGATACAAGAAATCCAAAAAGCGAGAGATTCTCAGCTGTTAGAAATACCTGTAACCCGTTCAAATCACATGCTTAGCATGGATGATATCCCTTCCCGATTTGTCCATGCAGCAATTAGGAGCTGTTCTCTCGGAGAGGTGCATGGCACAGAAAATAACCTGATTGATTCCTCCTTGCACTGAGGAGTTGATTAGGGGTAACTGAGCTGTTTATAGACATTACACTGAGTGTGTTATTGCTCCCAATCATCCAGGACTTGGATGTATCAAGGGTGCCCAAGAATGCCTGCTTAGGAAAGGCCTAATTCAGAGCTCCTCAAACTCGGATTCCCACTGACTGCGCAGGCTTCTGGATTAGGCCTTTTCCATCCACCTGTCTGGAGGGGAGATTTCCATTCCAGGGCATCTGTGAAATGCAGTTTTCCACACTGTGTTATGCTGCCCATTTTTAATGCCTTGTATTCTTCTAGAATTGACACGTACAAATTCTCTGTACTGTTTATTAATGACATTTCTGTAGTCCCTGTCTTTACCAAGGAAGGCAATTGTACCTGAACTTTCCTCTGAGTGTGTTCAGATTTACAGTACTTTGTTCAGGCACTTGCAAAGGTATCGTGCTCCAAGCAAAGATAAAGAACCGAGTCTGTAATTTAATAACCCCCTTCTGACTAATTAGCATTCGCTCAATGAATGAAGGGTTTGCAGAGGTCCAGTCAAAGGCCTAAGCACCGTTTAAGTCCAGCTTATTCCTCAAGGCACCTCTGAACTGAATTGGGCCCCATTTTATTAAATTACCATAGAAAGAGTACCATGTCAAGTATACTAAAGCTGAAAGACCCAACCTCCCAGGACCTCACACAGATAAGTAATCATCACTTATGCTAATAGCACATTTGACTTCCGTGGGATGACACATGAGGATGGACTACTTACTTGACTAAGATTAGTAAGAACAGGCACGTTATACAGAACAAATGACTTCTAAATATCCAGCTGCAGCAAAGTGCTGACTCCTATCAGTGAGTGTTGTGAGGGTGAATGAAGGGCAGGATATGATCTCTAGAAACCTCACTGAATGCTATTATTGAATTGGTGACAGTTTTGCAGATTTCTTACCCAGTGACACACTTCTCTCCACTGTTTGCCTGCTCTCCTTTCCTTTCTCCTCCCATTTAATCCAACAATCCATTCAAATGATTTTTTTTCCATTCCTTCTTCTCTAATATTTGCAAATTAATGTTGTGGTTTTGAAAGGTATTTAAGTAACAGCTACAAAGCCACAACCTCTCCTGTTTACCTGCAGAAAAGACTACTTGGTAGCATCTCTACAGTGCCCTGCCAAGGTCCCTCCCCTCTGCTCTGTTGGGATCAGTGCAGTCTCTATGCTCATTTAATCTTTGGCTTCTCCCTTTAAAAGCTGACAATAAGGGCATCATACAGGGTATACCATTCCAGGGATTTTGTCTAATAAAGTGCCTAACTCTTAGCCTCTGTTTAGTACCATTTTGTTCCACACAGCTCACTGAAACAGATTTTGGCCCTTATGGTCTATAAGGCCTTTGAACCAGCACTCCAGGAAGGAAAAAAATCTTTATGTCTAACCTTAGTTTCACATAATTGTTCTTGAATTCATTGAAGTCCAGATTTTGTTTCCTATTTTGTTTCCATTAATTTGAAAAGTATTTTGTTGCCCTCACTGTTTTTTCCATCCTGACCAGATTTTTTTATTTATTTTTTTTTTTTAAATCACTGACTCAAGAAGCTGTTTCTGAAGGTAATATAGTAGTGACCACTGATAACTGGCCTCTAGGGATTTTATGAATCCAAGGTTAATTTGTTTCTGAGAGCTGGAAAAACCATAAATGATGAAAAAATACTTCTGGTACATGCCTAATAACTGGTATAAATATTATATCCAACACCAAAATTCCAAACACTACAACCTGTTTACCAAGGGACCCTTAAATCCAGTTTTGTTTCACCTATAATATAAAACCTGTATAAATGCCACAAAGTTGAAGAACATAAGTATTATATCATTAGTATCATTCTTAATTGAGTATTTTCCTGTTTCTTGGGGGCTTCTAACTGAGTTGTAATGATTGTTCCATGTGTGTGCACCTGGGTGTTTTACCAATCACTAAGTGAAACAAAAGTGCCCTAATTTCTACAACGTTGCTTTCACTGCACTGCAAAGCACTAAAAGGAGAAACAGTTTCCTGAAGAACTCCTCCATAGCAGGCCCTTGAACAAGATGACTGTTTCTAATAAGCAACAGCTGTCGTTGTGGTTTTACTAGTCAAATGATTCATGTCTTTTGCTCAGAAATGATAAGTGGAACAAATGTTTACTTAGATATGTAACAGAGGAACAATTGAAAAATAGTAGACTGTCAAATAGAAATATTTTCCTGTTATCTGATCCTTGACAATTAGTCTGAACTGGTTTTTAGTCAAAAGGCAGCATTATAGTGGTGCAGTTAGAATGGCAAAGAATTTAGCTCATGGAGTTCTGCAAACCAAATTCATCAGGCTGGTGTGTGTCTGCAGCAACCCAGCAGATCTGAGGGGGCACAAGCACCTCTGTACAAACTCCTACATCCCCCATCCCCCCATCCTGGTAGTCTCCCCTCCTATATTTAGTCATCTTTGAAAGGCAGACAGTGAACTTACAATTTCCTCTCATTTCTGCTGTCTTCAGGGAATACCAAAGTGCTGCTCTGCTGCTTGGTCTTTAGTGAATATCCTCTGTTGGCTGCTGCATCCCTGGGATCTTACAGGGCCTTCTGGGAGCAGCAAAGTATTTTAACACAGGAGACTGTAGGCTGTGTCCAAGGACAAAAAGATTATGCTGGGAAGGAGAACCTAACAGACCCTTGATGTATCTCTGCTGAGCCTGGAAGCTGCTGCAGACACAGGGATTTGACACCCCTGTGGCATCGCAGGGCTTGAGGCACATTTTTGTTCAGTGCCAGAGGAAGCAGTGTCAAACTCATATAAGCCTAAGACTGCATCAAAAAGATGGTATTGTCTACCTTTGAAGGGAGGTCTGGGAGACAAATGAGGATGGAGAAGGCCAAGGGAGCTTTGGGATGCTCAGTGTGCAAATGAAACCGGTGTACATCTACAACCTACTTGCACTCGCATGGATGCTTGCAGGTATAAATGGGTTTAAATCCACCTTTACTTTGCATAGTTGCTGGACTTTGTCCCTTTTCCAGAACTCTCTCTTCAGTATCAATTCATGACACTGCACTGCACTGTATGGAAAGATTGTCTGAGCCTGGGTTTCCCATTTGTAAAAAGGGGTTAATATTTCCATTCTCCTGCCTTTATTCAGCTTACAAGGCTCCTGGGACTAGAGTTCTTTTATCGTTTGTTTCTGTATTGTCTTGTACAACAAGATCCTGATTTCAGCTGAAGTCTGTAAGTATCTCAGAAATATAAATAGGTAATAATAAAAAGATGATTTTGACACAAAATGGATTTTTATATTCTGGAGAGTGAAATAAAATATGTACTAAAGTCTACTAAAGTGAAACCATGAGATCAAATGATAAAATTCTTCTGGCAACAAAGAGTTGACACAAATTTGTGAGATCAAAATGAACCAACTCAACGGAGGCTTGTTCTGGTGGTTTATTCATATAAAATATATGAAAAAAGTAAGTGAGATGATCAAATTACCCTCACAGCATGGATTTTGACATGGATGTAGACTAACTGAGTCACTGGAGAACTGAGCAGGTGCGTGGTTCTAATTATACCCTCAGTCTTGTGAGGAAGGAGCAAACTTCCCGGTTGCTTCCCTGGTGGAGATAAGGTGTTATCAGCCATCAGCAAATGAGAGGGGAGAACAAGGACAAGGCACCTGATGGGAGAAAGAGGAGGAAAGGAGGGGGTGAGGAGAGCATATTCATAATGCTACTCATCCTTTAAAAATGTATACACACATCGACTCTGAGCCATTTGGATGCCACTTCTAGTACTCATTTCTTGTGTCTCTGAGTAACCCTTCCTTATGGCGAGGGACACAAAATTCCTTTTTAACATTTTCTCTTTTATGGGCTTGAAGTGAATTATCTGGCTAAATATAATGATTTATTTGTTTATTAATTAATCAGCAACAGGCACACTAGGAGTTACAATCCAAACAGTCCCCCACACAGGTTTTTATCACCATATACTATACCCCTAGGGATACACACATCTTTTTTTTCAGGAGTATAAATGGACATTTCTATAAATTGCAACTACTTGGGTGCATGTAATATGCAATATTATTCATCTTTGTATTCCAGGTGAATCCAGACTAGACTACCAGCCTCTAGGGGAGTCTGCTCTTCATGTAATTATCAGTATTCAAAGAATGATTGTAGATGTTGTAGCTTAACAGCAGGTGAATGGTCCTTATCTGAATATTAAATAAAGTGCAACTGGATTTCTAGGTTATCTCTGGCTAAATGTTTGCAAAGTCATTATTAAAAGCATGCAGCTATAATCCCCACTACTCTTCTTAAAAAGGATTTCCACTTTTGTTTTTAATTCCTTTACAGGATGAATTGTTCATCTCCCGTTCCTATACATGCAATCTTGTCCCTTGATTGGACTACCAGAAATATCAAGGAAGCTGCCTTGTAAGTAGTACCTACAGTTTGGTTTCTTTTTCCAAGCCTAAGCAACGAAACCTAGAGAAGAGTGACAAATAGAAAGATTTATTATTTCCTCTAAGGACTATCAGGGCTCTGAGTATTGGGAAAACTGCTCCTTTGTCCTCTCAAGTTCTGGGAACTTTAGCTCTATATTCAGTTTCCTTATTGCATGGTCTATGTATTTATTTAGTAAAAACTTTTTATTATTGTTTTAAAAAGGTGGATTTAATATACCTGAACACTGGTTTAGTAGCTTGATACTGGATATTACATGGAATATAGTAGACAGTAGTTATGAGAAAATTAATAGAACAAAGAAAAAGGAACAAACCCTGCCTTGCTGAGCAAAGGGACAGACCAGACCCAGCATAGGAAAATTACTGGAGATACAGGAAGAGGAATTAGCATGGCAGACTATATAACACAAGACTTTTGAGGCACAACTTGTGTTTCAGGCCCTAGATGTGAAGAACACAGTAGTCCTCCATTCTGAAGCGGAATTTTCAAGATAGACATACTCTACAAGGTAGCTAAGCCAGGACATCACCTGCACCCTTTGCCAGGCACCACAAAACCTTCCCACCCAACTCAGCCCGGGCCAGCAGTGGCAGCACCTCACAACTACTGCAGATATTTTAATTGAATGCAAAAATAATAGAACACTAAATTAAATATTGTTTAGCCAAATATTGAAAACCAAACACAACTCCTGCAAAATGGAGCCATCATTACAGTAAGCTATACACTATTTATTTGTACATGGATTCCCATTTATTCTGAGCTGTAACACATGCTGAGTTTTCAGCATGGCATAGCTGACCATCTTTAATTTTCAGGCATTATACCTCTCATTGCTGCTCCTTCAGGCTTCTGCAGACTCAGATAGATGTTACTACACCCATCTACAAGACTTTCTGCTCATCTTTGCACAACTGTAGGGAAGAAACACTTCCTCAAAAAGGGAGGAGGGGAGAACACTCAGCACAATTTTGTGTTTAGCTCTGAATTATCCAACAAGCCACACAGCCTCAGGGATGAGGGAATGAATACAAGGGACTCTGCTTCTATGTGCCAAAGTCCTGTTTCCTTCCATAACGAGAAATGGGGAGAGCTTTATCTACCATGTGAGCACTTCTGTGTATTTTCACTTAAGTAAGAATGTAAAGCTCATGACTTTTGGGAATGTGCCGATTCAAACTCTTCCATCAAGAAAAGGGTAGTCTGTAGCTCTCTGACTTTTCTGGCTTTGTTCCTTGGGACATCTACAGTGGATGTGGCTGTGGGCTCATTCAGGGCTTTGCACCTATGATACCATTGCCAGGAATTTAGGAAACACAGCCTAGAGGTGTGAGGCTTTTTCCAGTCTCATATTCCTAACTATATTTATACAAAAGTGAACAGCACAATAACTGCAGTATTAGCTCTAGTATTCCTGTTTTCATAGAGTTAGAAAGAAAATAAAAATTAAAAAAAAAAGAAACTAAATTAATAGTGTTTTTCAGTTGTGTTTGTAGTGGAGATGGTTTTCTTTAATAAGGAAGGGCTCTGCACATTTAGGCAGGAGTCTTTAGTTACTGTTTCAGAACTCTCTCCCCAAGACCAGAAGGACTCTGTTTTGAGTGGAACAAATGACAAAAGTTAACAACTGTTTTCTATTTGGCATTTTTTGCGCATATTTAGGAAAAAAAAAAAAAGCCAAACCAACTAACAAATCCTTCACCTCCCTGCCTCCCACCCCACCTTCCCCCAAACACCACCCTCCC
>VXAU01001252.1:948793-984086 GCA_013399695.1 Formicarius rufipectus
CCCAAAAAAAAGGCTCAACCAAAACTCTTCTAAGTTTAGAACCCAAATTTTCATTCTTACTTAAGTGTGAGTCAGCTGCAATCACTGGGATTAGTTCTGATTTAATCTTAGACATATCCATTTTCTAATTACACTTTTTAGCAAAACTGACCTCATGTTATTTGCATTCATTATTATTTTTATAATCTCTTAAAGCACTAAAACACCTCTTGATTTAAAGGTAAGCCCTTTAAGAGGCCATTTACACCTAGAAGCCAAAGGTCAAATCCAAATCCATCTGAAGCTGGTGGAAATTTTGACACTTATTTCAATGGTGAAATCATAATTTGGTTGAAGTGTACAGTAAAGCAGAAGATGATTTGCTTGGGGAGTGATGAGGGTTGGCTTTGTCCCTGTCATCAACCACATGCTGGCTGATTTAAGAATGAAACTTGGACCTGCTCACAGAGGCAATCAATCATTAGACTGGATGCCCTTGTTTCAGCTAGGCTAAGCAGTAGGACAAATATGGGAATATAATGGAAGAGCAAAAAAAAACACTGAGTTTTAGAGACCTTGAGAATCTCTCATGTTTTCGTATCATATCCTCAAAAACCTTAAAGCAGTCAGTTTACCCAGCAAATGGCTCTTCTATAGCTGATTGACTGATGTTGTGGTTCCTGACTGACATTGTAGTCTTTAATCATAACTTTCACCAATTTCACAGACAATATTTGCATGCAGGAGGGCTGAACAGAATGGCCAGAATACATGGTAACTCTATTCTGAGAGTGACATATGTGCTTTCCATCACAGATATGGACTCTTGACCATTGCCCCAGCAGATACTGGCAGATCTCCTAAACAGATCTCTGATTTGGCAGTTTTAACATATATATAGACTAAAATGCCCTAGTAATGCAGGCTGAGTTTCAAGCACTCTGGTAAATACTGTAGCACACATTTTACAATTGTACAATATTTATATTAGGAGTGTGGTTGTTTCTAAGTCTATAAGAGATACTTGTCTGCCAGATTCTGATGGGAGCAGACTGTGAAGACAGAACCTGTGCTTGACTCTGATACAGCAGTGAGGAGCAGTAACACCACCTTTTCAGCTCCCCTTGAGCAGAGGTACCTGTGGGTAGAGCTGGTGCTCTGCCACCCCTGCCCTGCCTTTCTGCTTGGTTAGGAAATACAGGAAGGGAGGACTCACTCCATTCTGGAGCCCACAGAGCCACAGTCAACCCCTACAAACTGTAGCAACTTCCAAAACATGAGGGGCTGAGCCCTGACCCAAAGCCCTCATCACTGGTGTGCCCTGGACCACTATTGAGTACATGCCCAAATGTTCCCAGCCCCCAGTCTTTCAATGCAGTCAGGAGGCCCACAGCAGCTAAATTACTATGAGCCATAGAAACATTCCTATATAGGAAAGGGTGTGAGTTATGCAAATATCTACTCTATAAATCTGGTATGTGGCTTTGAAGGAAAAAAAAAACAAAAACAAACCCAAACAAAAACCAACAAAAAACCACTTAAAAATTTGTTTCAAATTTGGCCACAGTATAGTTTTGTTAGTTCAAAGAAATGAAGCTAACTTTATTGTTATTTGTGTTTGGATCAAAGAAAACTATGAAAATAAACATTAGACAGAATGATAATCAACACTGGAAAAGAAATGTTTACTAAAGATTTTCTTCTGTGTTCTCTTACCAGCATTAATAATATTTTCTTTTTCTAAAGTTTTCTTGCTTCCTTCAAAGAGATTGATTTCAGTAGAAAGAACAAACATATGCAAATAAACTGAATGATGTTATACCCCCTGCCCCTATCCCCCCAAACTGCATCAGATAATTCCATATTGTTAGTCTGCATTACATTTTTATCAGTTTTTTGTCTTAATCAGATATGAAGCTCTTGCAGTACATCTCTAGAACTGGGCTGTGACCCTGATGTGACTGTACAGCACAGAAGCAGCCTTAACCCTGCTGTAATCTAATAGTTCAAATTTAACAGATTTGTTTTTTCAGTGGAAATAATGGCTTCCTGTCACAAAACAGAGACACAGATTACATACCTGATAAATGGCTTTGGCATGATTTTTTCATGTAACACACAATTAGCAGTGCTTTCCATAAGATTCATGGTTTCAGGATTTGGTGAAAGTATGAAAAAGTTCATTACTATGCCTTTTCTTAAAAAAACCCCACCCTACATTTCTACTAGTGCTTTAAAAACAAATATTTGCTCGGAAAGAACTCACCTATGCTTTCAAGTGTTAATTTAGCCTCAACACATTATACTGAAATTATTACCACTGAGTGCTGATGTATTTTTTTTCATGAGGCATATAATTATAATTGATAACCCAAAATGGAAATGGGATAATTTTGATTTTATAAGCTACCAGCCATACAGATACTGAAAATTTCCACATTATAGCTATAATTGTTTTTTGTCATGCCATAATCCCCTAAACATTATCAACTAATTAATAGCTGAACAATACATAAGGAGATATACAATTCTTCTATGGGCAGAATTACATATTCTGAAGGAGTTTACTATCTGTAGTTTGGTTTTGAAATCACAGCTCAGATTCTGCTTGTGTTGCCTCCATTGGTTATGTTCAGCCCACCCAACCACCAGCCTTACACTGTGAGTTGCCAACTCAGAGCATTTACAAAGAGGTAATCATCACCTTGTAGCTGAGTGGTGTGAATGCTGGTCAGATGGCCTGTATTTTATTAACAGAAATAGGGTCACAAGTCAAATACATGCTTGGGGTCAGTGAGCAAATACAAAAGAAGATTAGAGGAACAAAAAAAATGTGACTGGAGGGGTAAAATCCCACTGGGGGTTAATCGAGCAGAAATGTATCAAAGAATGTAAACTACCCTTTCTTTTGTTATTCATCGTGTGAGATGTAGTTCCTGTGCCCTGCTGATTCCAGTTGCATAGGACATCATCTCCTGAATGCTATCCCTTAATGAGCTCCTTGGGCAAAGCCTTTCAGAGTGACTTCCAGTAATATTCCTATGTAGGCTATTACTACTCCTACTACTATTAAACAACAACATTAAGAAGAATTAAAACCACTTAGCATAAATATTTAGATCAAAGATTTGCTTCACTTAATATTGCACTATGTAATGACTGCCTATAAAAATATGAGAAAAATACCATTCAGTGTCACTTCTCTAGGATTGTCTTCTGCCTTCAAGATGAAAAGACTGGACCAAGAATTAAGTTTCGCCCCTACTTTAAATGCAATTGAATTAATTAAAATATTTCTGAATAGGTAGTATTGCATTACTATACTTCTAGTTTTTCTGAGAAAGACTGTCTTTTCAAATGACAGAGGAAAATGAAAGAGGTCAGCATCCTTGATCTGCATTGTAACTACTGGACTTGGTAGAGCCCAAATAGCAGCAGTCAAGGAAAATCATAGGGTACTTACCAAGCAGCAGCTGATTTTCAATTCTGATACATGTTCATCGCTCTTCCTGTGACAAGAAGCAGAAATTCTGCCTTATTTGAACTACACACATTTGTCTAATTCTTTAAAATCCCAGCAGTAGAAAGATTCCCTTTTCATCAATTTCCATTTATTATGCTTGTAGCTACATATTGTAATATGAATTCTTTTATCCATGTATACTGCACATCTATAGATTTTATGTTTTCACACATCACATGAAAAGCATATTTCAGAACTATTGCATTATCATGTGCCAGAAGAATATTGCTGTGGGAATGCAGGCACATTATCAAAAGTACAGTATAAAACAAGGAAGTGAGCGTCAAGAAGGAAGGAATTCTTAGTTCTATGACTACGTGCCACGGATTTTCTGAGCAATGTTCATAAAGTCTCTTAATCTTATTTTGGCACACTTTATATAGAAAATCAGCAATATGTCCTTCTGTAAGGCTGAAATAAATGTTAACCAGTCCAATCATGCCCTTTGAGAGCAAAATTGGGATTTCTGTCATCAATGCCAAAATGAGCCAAATCAAGCTCAGAGATGGTAAATCTTTATGTTCCGAAGAATAATACTACATAGATGAAAATTTCATGGACAGATACAGACTGTGGTAGAAGGACTAATGTTAAATAAAATATGTTAAATATAAGTATTCCTTGAACATAAATAAAAGGGTTCCATCAATACCTGTCTAGCTATCTATTAGTGTTTTCCCATACAATTTATTTTCATACATTGTATACATCCTTCTAGTATATATGTTTTTGATCCAGCATTTTTCAGCAAAGTGCATGTCTAACTTTAATATATAATTCTAAAACTAATTATGTGCTTAAGTGTTGTGCTGCACTGAAGTTCTATGGGGCCACAAGCAGGGTTTTCCTCCTCCTTGGATGCAGGGTACTACGGCAGTGTGTACACACTGCCTGACCTCAGCTCAGCTGCCAGGTGTTGTGGACACCCACATAAGGATTTTCTTTACAGAACTGATCTTAAAAATGGAAATGTCTGTCTCCTCCAGCTCTACTGGCAGACACTGTTTACCCAAAGATCCAGATACACAAGACCTTGTTATCTACTGCAGCTTTTACACAATTTACAAGTAAGTTAGTGGGTTGGAAATCACACATGTTAGAAATATTTTCTGAAGGATATCATCATATTTGCAGCCCTTAAAAGTGTTTAGTGTTGCATGTTCATTACGTAGTTTAGTGTTACTTAATTTATAATGTTTTAAAAAATACAGATTACCACAGAGTGGATTTATAAATGCCTTGAAAATAATAATTCATATTTAACACACACACAAAAAGGAAAACCTCATATAGCTACACTGATATGCAATTAATAGATCTTTTAAAAGGCCAAAGCAAAGTGTCTTCTCAAGGTTTACATTTCAGTTATTCTAATCTTTTCTGTGGAATACAGTCCACTAAAGCACAATATGCTGAAATCTTTCTTGGTGTATCTTGGTGTAGAAGCACTACTTAGAAGAGTTACCTTTTTAATAATATGGTCAAAATATTTTAAGAAGTATCACTTAATGAACTATAATTAATTATCTTTACATTTGTATTATGTGGAGGAGTCATACTATCCACTTTGTACAGCAGTGCTGAGATGTATTGAGTTTTCATAATGCCAAAATGCTGTATTACTACTCTAAGGTTAAAGTGAATGAGAATTTTACTACAGTCACAACATATACATTGGGCTCTTCAAGTAAATTGATCACTCAAATAAAAAGAAAGGAATGTTTTTGATCAGCAAAGAAGATGAGCAAAAAGTAAGTCTGCTCATTTTTAAGTCTGCATTAGGGAAAAAAATGAACTTTGATCTATCATGTTGCAGAGCTGCTTGTATTTCAGTGGCAATTTATCGATTTTTATTAGTCAAAGCTCGCGAGTAGCAAAAGCTTCTTAGACTTCCTAATCTAATAGCCATTATTTAAATTTTTGATTCTGTATTACTTACTGTTCAGAAGCAAGAAAGCAACATAATTTCTTGAGATTTTTTTCTTTTGTAAGAATTGATAAAATGGAGCCCAACACTACTAATTTTCTTCCTCCTAATGCTGCTGTAAAAGCAATGCAGAATCCCACCTTAATGTATCTTAACATTTCTTACCTAATCTAACAGATAGCACAGTGTATCAACAACAGGACTTACTCAAGGTCAGGATACAGCAGCAGCACCATTCCTTAAGGGAATTCTTTCTCCTTGTGGGATAGGAATACATCCCTGTCACCACCCTGCTCTGCTGATAGTGCTGGGCTGGGGGTTCAGCAATGCCTCCTGTGCCCCCTCCAGCCCCAGCTCGTGTGTCTCCCACCCTGCAGGGAGCAATTAGGAAGCTTTCATTGTGCCCTAGCCACCACCACTGCTGCAATTTGTCTTTTTAGAGGATATAACAGGTCCCTCTCTCCTCCCCCAACACCAGAATGGTGGGAGAATCTCTCCCAAGGTGATGAATTCAGCTCCACCCTGAGTGGAGCTGGGTAAGGTGAGCCCTGTATTCCTCAGACAACAAAGTTGTGAGGATATTAAGCACCCTGCGGGCCCATCACAGAAGTGAATCTAAAATAAGCTTAAGACTGTCTCATTGTAAAAAGTTTACCTTGACAAGTGCAGAGCACAAAGAGGATCATTTAAGACTGCAGATCTAAACTTGCATGTTGTTACTGCTAAACATTAAACCCTAAGGTCAGAATTCAGAACTTAGCCACTCTGACTCAAAAATACATCAATGTATTTGCTAAATGGAAACCACACTCGCATCACATCTTATTGTAATGTCACAAAATGCAGAAAATTACAAATCAGTTTTAAGGCAAAAGACATGACAGCAAAATATGAGTACACAAAAACTACATTAAATATCAGTCTTCATTTGTCCCTACCACTTCAACTTACCTCTCAGTTCAAAACTACTCACTGCAGCGCACAGCTTGAGATAGTCTAAGATCCATTTTAGAGTGGACTGAAATATAAATGACAGTTCGCACTACACATGAACATAGACAACTGTATAAAATATTTAAATAAAGACAGAAAAGAACAGAGGAAACCAACAGAGCCTTTGGCAGACCCAGCCTTTGGGAATTTAGCAGCTTGAGATTCATTGCAAATTTCATCTTTAATGTTATTTTTAGTTCAATATTTTGTAGCACTCAGAAGTAAATCTTTGTGTGCTGTCTTTCCTCCTGCTTGTGCTGCTTCCTTTTCTGATCTTTTCTTTTAAAGAAACCTAATATATTTTCAATACAATTGATTTGTGACATGTTTTGTGATATTTGTTAAAGTTTTGTTTCTTCATACAATTCAGTGAAAACCATTACAACTGTTCTTTCTTTTTAAGTGCTGAATATTGCTTGTCATAACTGAATATAGAAAAGACCCCCCAACAGTCTTTGTTCCACCGCACCTTGTGTTGTATTACATTCTCTGATATTAAATTGGATTCTTGGGTGAGGGTCAAACTCTTTTTTAACCTCTCACCACTGCTCCAAATACTGCCTCACACAGTGCATTTCTGGAACAGTTTTGATTTTATCCTGGAATCTGTTCTTTGTCTCTCGCTGAAGCAATCTGACTGGAATGATACACAATAACACAGAACTGGAAGATGCTGCAGAGAGGATGCTGGATAACGACCAGCTGTAAGAAGATGGAAACACTGGTTCTGCCTCACATCATGCCTTTTCCCCCCTCCTGCCCTGCACATGGTGAAATATGGGAGACTGGGGGAAAGCACGGATCCTTCCACAGTGCTTTCTGCATGCAGGATGGTCCTCCACCTCTTTCAGGCCCACCTCTTCTGTTGCTGTGCCAGACAAGCCCATACTGGCTCCTTCTGTGGCTGGGCAGGGATCACAGAGGCTGAGGAACCAAGGGTGCAGATGTATAAGCAGATTGTCTCAGACCAAAGCAGGACGCAAAGCACAGCACATCAGCTGACCCACAGCAAGCAGCCAATACAGGCTCTCACTCAGAACCAAATGCAAGGCATCTGAGATGCAGGTGGAAAAGAAACAATCATATTTACAGCAGATACCAGGGAGTTGGGAGGTGAATGTGGAAATTACCAGACTTCCTGAGAAGCTGTAAGTTCACGCCCTAGTCCTCCCCACTGCATGTTGCTGTTTGTCCATGCTCAGCTGACTTGTTAAAAGTCTAGTTCTGTTTTTCTGATTGACTTTCCAGACCTTTCCCCTTATTGCTGTTGCAGAGAACTCAGTGAGCATACTCTCCTATTACTACACTTATGACTTAATACTTGTGCCACAGGTCATGGCACTACAAATGCACTATTTCATATCCTATGGAACTGATAAGGGCACTGTGATGTGACATAAGATGTGAACCATATAGGACATACAAAATAAGTCTAAGTCTACTTATCTGTGCAGTATGAACACTGTAAAACTACTTTTTATTTAATTAATTAAATAGGCTACTGTTGGAGGTGGGAGTTTTTCCTTTTTTCATGGAAGGGCTCACAAGAGGAGGAGGAGGAACTTGCCTAATCACAAGGCTTTAAAATTGCAACAGTGATTTTCTATTTAAAAAACCTAATTTCTAACATATAGAGCCATTATTCAACAGTTCTCACAAATACAACGACTAGGAGCCCCAATTAAATGACCAGGCATCAGTCTTAAAACAAACAAAAGAAGTATTTTATCCTCACAGCGCATAATGAAATTACAGAACTCATGGCCACAGGATGGTGTGGAGGTCAAAAGTGTAAATGGACCATAAAAGGGATTACATGAAATCATGCAAACAAAATCCATCACTAGCTACTAAACAGGATGATCAAGATCCAGCCTCCAAATCAAAATGTCTCTGACACTGATCCTCAGAGGGCAGGAGCACACAGAGGAAGAAGGATTGCACTATATGAGTGATATATCAGAGTTCATACACTTTTTCCCTTGACATTTGCTCCTCTCACTCTCAGAGGGAAAACACTGGTCTACACAGACATTTTGTCTGACTCAGGATGGCAGCTACTGAGTGTGTTCTAGTCTTCAAAAATCCTAACTCATGTTATTTGACACTGTATGTTGTAGAAATGTTTCCATTTTAAAATAAATACAATTAGGAAAAAACAGTCTGTAAAGAGTCAAACAGAGGGCAAAAAGAAACAAAGGTATCCAGAAAAGATGGAATTCAGAAGACTTTCCATGAAAGTCATATTTTGCTATATAGTTGTGCTTCAGGATATCATTTTGCACTACAAAACAAATATTTCTATCCTGTGGTCACAAAAAAGGAAGTTAACAATACAGAAAAGCAGTGTCCACCTTTCAAAGTCTGCTGGGAGGCTGAAGCACATCTCACAGTTGAGAAACATCTTGTAAATCTGGAATAGGTCCCTGTGGCCCCTGCAGCACTGAAGTGACTGCTCACCATTGCTTTCACTGCATTGAATCATCTGGGCCTCTCCCTTTCTGTGTGAGTCAGGGTTTGAAAGCTGAGCCTTCTCTAGCCTGTAGGATTCATAAACACCTGCCCCATTAACCCAGTTTCACTATTTGTCTAATGACAACCACAAGTAATGACCTGACTCAAGTCATGTCGATATTCTGCCAAAAACTACCATTTTGCCCTCTTAGCCACCTCCTCCCACCCACCCACAGGTTATGGAACTGTGGGATGGTTGCCAAAGAAATGCAATAAAAAGTAGGAAATGACATACACAAATAAAATTCACTTACCTAAAAGCCCTGTATGTCGGACCTCTTTGTGCTGCCTCCTCCCTCCCCATCCACTCCTTTACTTCCAGCGCTTGTTTCTCCTCTCTCTTAATTTCCTCTTTCTTTGCTGCCCTTTTCCTTCACATGTTCTACCTTCTGTTCTTTTCCCCTCTAGTTTATTTCTTTGACTGAAAATGAAAAAATTAATGCTTTTGTAATTTTTCCTTGCTTTAGAGACAGTAAAGCATTATGGTGTCACTTTATCATTTTTGCTCCCTCTTCTCAGTTTTTCTGCCACTACTTCTCTTGGTTCTACTTTTCCTCTATCCTTCCTTCATAGCAATCACTCCCTCCTTGCAAGTATTCCTTCCTCAGTGACTTGATATACTCTTTCTCTCTGTGGAGCTCCTGTTATCTTCCAGTTCAGTCTGAAGTGATCCAAATTTCCAGGTGGATTTGTTGGGCTTCTGAAGTTTGATGGTGAGTGAGGGTCATCCTAAATATGTAAGGCGATACTGAGGAAAATTTCTGGGTGCACAGATGTGGCTTTAGGGAGAAGCAGGGACGTGAACTGGAGTGGAAGAAAGTCCTATTCCAGTTGTCAGGGGAAATATACCCTCTGGTTTAACTCTAAGCCAGTTATTTCACTCTCATTTCCTTGGCCTTCCAAATGTTCTAAGTCGTTACCTATTGAGTGCACTTCCAGGATCCTTCCCTAAAATCTGGAATCTTTATCCTCATGGATGCACCCCGTGCCAAGAGTACGCAATACTGGGAACTGCACTCTGGTTTACTCTGTAGTTGCTCACATTTTCCTGACACCTAAACCTCCTCTGAAGCCTCCCCATGGACCCCAGCAGGTAAGTGTGCCGCTCTAGTTTGGGCTGCACTTGCTGATCTGTGGCCTCTTGCCGCTTTGCAAGGTTGTGTCTAAATATACAGTCACTACATGCAAGTGTTTTTCAAGGTTTAAATAGGCTAGAAACCATTTATGCATTTTAATTCATCCCTATGTTCCTTCATTCCTGTTAGGCATAAGTATATTCAAGACTTAAAGAGAAAAACAGTATTTCAGGTTTGTGAGATAAGACAGTGAAAAAATGGAAGCAGGACTAGCTTTAGTATATATTTTCAAGGCTAAGAATAGAGAGAATGAGGGATTAGGTCTAAAGTAACATGGAGAGAATGGGAAAGAGCCTGACTAGCTGAGAATTTCATGCAGTAAACGTTATTCTAGAAATAATCTTTTTTTGTTTCTGTTCTTTACCTTTTTAACAGCACAATTACCCATGACAATGTCATTTGAACAAGACATTTAAAAAAAACACACAAGCCACCTTACTAAAATATCATACACAGCTCAAACAACAAAAGATTGTTTCCATTTTAGGTGCATCTTTCCATTTCTATTAATGACCCGTTATTCTATGGAAGAACTGTACAATATGGGTTTTTCCTGCTTGTTCATAATAGGTCATTCATTAAAGAAAATACTGGGAAATTATGTTCTGTGTCAGTGGATACAGGATGCCATCTGGGAGCTGAAAAAAAAAAGAACATAAATCAGATCGAAAAAAAATATTAAAAACATGAAATTAGTTGCACTTATGGAAACCAGACAACTACTTAAAAAAATCCCAGAGCCTTCAGATAGGCTGCAATAATTGTCACATTGTCCATTTGCACAAGCGCTGCACTTACCCACAGGAGCAGCCGGTGGCTTCCTCCGTCAGTCCCTCGATGATTCATTCTCCCCATTTCCCCTGGGTCCTCACCCTCTCTCCTGCCTCTCCAGAGCCGCCTGCTCCCCCTCGGCCCCGGGCTCACCATGGATGCTCTTTGCCATTTCCTCCTGCAGCTTTTCCCAGCTGTCTGCTCACTGGCACATCTCCATTCCTCGTTTCTGCTTCCAGTTTTCTGCTGTCTTTATTCCAAGGTGCTTTCTAACCAGCTCTACAGCACAAAGGCTGTCGTGATATATTAGGCGTTCTCCTCCCTGGGTCCAAAAACAACAGGTAGATCAGAAAACCCCTTAAAATAAGAAATAGTCTGCTCTGACTTCAATTTTAGGGTAATCTAAAATTCAATGTTCATCTTTCTGGGGTAAGGCTGAAGTTATGCCTACATCAGCTGATAACCAAATCTCAACAATATAGTGATAAATATATTAAGATGAATATGGCCATATGCCAATTTCCCCCCCTCATAAATAAGACTCTTGTTTACCAAATGTTCAATTTTGGTTATGTCACTATAAAAATCAAGCAGCTGGTAATTCAGGCTTGATTAGCAGGTCTCCAGTTTTGATTAGTAAATTACTGTAGTAATCAAGGTTAATTCTCATTTCAGAGCTATGCCACAGATTTTATTTCTTCCAGAGAACTGGGTTTACCATTCTGGGGAAGGAATATTTTAATAAATATTACAAAAATACACAGAAATAGATATAAAAAGCAGATTCAAAGGGGTTTAGAAAAATGGGGTACCAGAGCAACAATATTGTTCAAACATGAAATGGTTAACGTCCTAGGAATAAAATTCCAAGCTGCAATTTAGCAGTAGATTTCCACATAATATATGCATAGATTGCATTGCTAATTTGTTTTACCTAGTGTTTCTATTTCTATCTTTAAAAATTGTTTTCTTTGGATCTTCATCTTTCATTTTAAAAGAAAAAAAAAAAAAAAGTATATAGAGAGGCTTAAAAAGAAGCCCAAGAGACCATTATTAGTATAAAGATAAACAGTAGAATGGATTCTAACTGAGCCAGAAAACATCACTGTAGAATTTACATAAAATTTAGTTTTCAACCAAACATATTGCACATCCAGTTCCAGCTCATCTCATAATGAATATTCAAGCTTTCCAATGACCCACATGTCCCATAAGCGCGCAAGAGTCCCCAAAAGCCATCATTGTTGTAGAAGAGGCACAATATTAAAAAACACTGAGAATTCATTAGGGATTTTTTTTTCCATGAAACTTTTACTAAATCTTTAGCCTGCAAATGCTGCGATTATTTGAGCATACAAGTCTGTCAGGGATTTGAGGCTGGATAACAAACTCTTATATGGTTTTTAATTAGGATAATATTATTATTTTCTAGTCATAATTCTGGGTCAGTTTCTGTGTATCTCTCTCACATCTCTTCTGTATAATTAGAGACTAAATTATCTAAAATAAATATGAAGTTTTGCGTTATCTACTCAGTACTGCATGTTTTTCTCAGATAGGAAAGAACAGGCAATTTTCAGATATACCATAGTATTCAACTCAAAATATTTAGATAAATTTCTCCCCAATAACACAGAAGGAATTGACTGAAGAAGGCCTAAAATATATACAGAGACACATTACTGAGAGTACTATAAAAACTGAATTCAGTGGAGTTATGCAATTCCCGTGGGCTTTGAGGGGAAAAGAAAACCAAACCCACAGACCATAACTCCCTTTCCTAGAAGGACATGCTATGTCCTTTTGTAAAAGGCAATAGAGGAGCCTGGAATTTACTTCTGTTTTCATGTATATGCTTTGTTCCACTGGAGTAATTTTGCTACAAGCACTTTCCTTATGCCATTGGAAACAGAGGTTTTGAATCAGACCAGGATCAACTGTGCTTCTAATTCAGCACCTTGTTCCTGCTGATGGCAAACAGAAAATGCTTCAGAAGGTTCCTTCCTAGTGCTAGAAAGTCAATAGCTGTCTTATGGTCTGAAACAAAGACATTCTTATCCTTCCTGCATTTTTCCCTTTGTAAAGAAGTCCTAGATATTTAAAGCTAAGTCTTATCTGCATGGTTCATTTACAGCCCGGCATCTAATGACCCAAACATTGGCAGACAGTGGAAAGCAACCTGACCTATGAACATTTATTTACAATTAACACTTTGTTAAAATAACAATCAATTTGATTAGAAAGTAAGCATATACAGATTGGATTTACTGAATATGTTTGAGGCTTGTCTCCCTTTCACATAGCAGCTATTTAGGAAATCCTAAAATACTCAAGAGAAGAGAAAAAAATATACTTTCAGTCAGAAAGTGTGTAAAACAAACATTATAACTTGGAAAAAAATAATATATATGCTTTTTGTAGTCTGTCTTATACATGCAAGACAAGATTCACCTGGGAAAGAAAGGGGTGTGGTGTGGGGGAAAGCAATTGCAACCAAGCCATTGCATTAATAGGGGACTTCCACAGATTTCTGGCTTGTCCCCAGTAGAACAAGGGCTCCTTAAGTCTGGCAGATTTTACTCGTCGCTTTTGTGAGTGTTTATATTTTTGGCTTTGGCTTTCCTCTCCTTTACAGCCCTTCCACGTTACATGGGAGGAAGCACACAGCTGTTGTTCCTGAGGAGCAGGACAGGACACAGTGGCCTCTGTACCCACCTCTCCCACCAACAGTTATGATGCAGGCACATCCAAAGGGCTTGAGATTCAAGCTTCACTTTTGGCCAAACTGATTATTTCCCCAAGACTTTGGTGAATTAGGAGCTTTAGGGTATGCATGCAGTGTGGAGAAAGATAAATTTGAGGATATTAACAAAATTCTGAATAAAATTCTAAACTACAGACCCCAGAAGATGGTTTTCTGTTGCTCTCGTGGGAGATAAAAACTCTGAATGGGAAGGAAGAACTACCTCTAGACCCCTTGGGCAAAGATAGGGTGGCATACAACAGACTGCTGGGTACTTACCACCCTTTTTCCAATCTCCAGGCAATCAACATGAAGGAACCATGAACAGGGAGTCACTGCAATCTTGTTATGCCTGGAAGAACAATAGTTTTCTTAAGAGCAGCCTGGTCTAGTGTAAATGAGAGAATTCATAAGGTTTCTGAAAAGGTATTTATTTTATCCACAGGTGGGATTGCATCACTGAATGAGATAGTCTCTATTTAAGGTGATTAATAATATGTTATGTTGCCTGTTTTGAGTAAAGACGATAGGCTGACCCCTGCTCTGGCTCAGCTCCCATTGAAGTCAATCGTTTAGCCTGAAAAATGCAATACAGGATGTGGCTTTAATTTATGCATACAAAAATGCAGAGGATTTTATTTTAGGAACTGTAATTTTTATTGTATGTGCACTGCAGTATTGCCTAGAACCTGAGATTCTTTGAGCAGGACAGTGTCAAATGCACAGGAAACACAGGCATGGTCTGTACCCCAAAGAGTCTTTGATCTAAGCAAAAGACAAGCGACAGCAAACAGATGGGGAGAGGGGCAGAAATGACAAGGTAACTGGGAGATAATTATGATCACTATGCAGTCACAGCACATCAGCTGCTTAGCCACTATCACTTTTTTTTAAGGTGTCACAGCAGACGAGAGTTTTAAGGGAGGATGTGAAGAAGGGCAAGTGCAGTAGCTTGGCAGGTTTTTATAGGAGTGGACCCTCACAGAAGAAAACAAAATAGTACAGTTCAAAATTAAAAACATTTGGGATGAAATCTGTTGTGAATAGTTTAGCATATTGCTAATATAGCAAATAGCACATTGATCTGTCAGTACCTCATGGATGTGAGAGGGACAAACAGTCCAGGAAGAGCCTATGTGGGCCTTAAAACATCCGTAGGATGTTTTTAGCTGCAAGAGAAAAGGATGAAATGGTGCATGATGGAAGAGAGACATGATACAATATCCACTTTGAAAATGCATCCCTGCAGCAGTGTCGGAGTGAATGGACAAGGAATGACCCTGACAAGGCTGGAGAAACTGGGACTCAGGGCTGGGGTTCAAATGAATGTTTGAGTTGTGCTTGTCAAAAGGTCACACTGTAGAAATGAAGCATAAGAATCAGAAGGCTTGTCCTAGCAAGTATAAATCTGTATAGAAAGATGTAGAAAGATAAAGTGTCTAAAAAGATATAAAAACTAGGAGGAAATGTGCCTAGAACCTGAGATGGTGGCATTTAAACAGTGGTCACACCTTTAGTTTTTGTTTTGCAAGATGCTGCTGTCATGAAAGAGGGTACTTGAAAAGGGGGCCACTTTTGAAACCGCTTATGTCTCTGTACATGAGCAAAAAGTCTATGGAAAAATCAAAAAAACCCCAGAAGACAGAAAGGACAGAAGCTCCTCTTTAAAGGTTTTATGGCTTTAGGGGGGCTTTTGTTTCCTCCTTACAAGGATCGTATGCTCATATTTCAATAAATAAACCAATGAAAACAAACCACTTCTTTTTGTCATATACATACTCCATTTTTGTGTGTCATTGCAGGAACTGAATAAGAGAAACTTAGGTATGGAGCTGCTCACACATACTCATAGAAGTAACTTTTTGAGAACCTGAGCATTTATAACTCCAATCTTACCATGAGCAAAAATAGAAAGGACAGTATACATGCTACTGCAAAGCAATTTTTATATTATAAATTTGTTGAGGTGGTATCTAAATTACCACCAGAGCTCTGACCTTGATTGCAAATGATCATAAAGTAAAGAATACTTTGAAGTGCCCCAAATTGTAGATCAAAATGCTTGTATATTCATCACTTTGACTAAGATCCAGCCAAGATATTCTTGGCTAATAAAGACTGTAAATTAAATAAAAAACAGGCCCAGTAAAGAGAGGTCATGGCTGCTTTTTTAAATGCTTACAGTCCTTTAGGGCAGGACGTTTGTGCTGCTTTAATTGTTCAGTTTCACTTTCTGCCATGGGAGCTGCAAATGTGCAAGCCTCTATCTCATAATGCTGCAATATAAACCTCCATTTAAACTTGATGGGTCCCTTCTCATTGGAGTTTTATTTTCCAGGCACTTTTGTGATGTGCTCTTTTATGAGCAATGTGAATAAATACGATAGCAATATTACCTATGCAAATGGGCAGAACTAATATGTCTAGGGTTAAGAAAAAAACAACAAAAATTCTGCTTTTAAACAGAATCATACAACCAAAACATTAGCTACATTTTTCTTATTTTAATAATGAATTTGTCTTAATCTTCCTGCCACTCAGAATTTCTCTGCAGCATGTACTAACTGTCCATGATCTGATTGGAAAAATGTGAAAGTGAGCCTGATTTCAGTCTTATTTTGATTCTTCTTCAGTGTGTGGATCAGTGACCACACTCATTAAGAGCAGTCCTACCTTTTGGGAGGATGGGATGCTTTCCTGACCTACCTCCTCCCAGTCCACATGGAGATGCATGACAGGCAACCTATGAACAAGCTGTTTTAGCTGTGCCTGATAGTGTGCAAACAAATAGGCTGTTGTATTAGTACCTTATGATTTATTCTAGCAGGGATCTTATGAGCAGTGCTCTACATTCTCTAATGAGCAGCCTTTAGTTTTTCCGGGACTGTTTCCAATCAATCAAGTGTACAGAAACCTAGAACACCAATCAAAGAAACATCTTTGGGGATCATGGCCTTAAAATACAGAACAAGTTCCCACTTTTAGTCCTGCTGGAAAGTTATGATCTACCCAGACTCTAAACTGTTTCTATATTTAAGTGATAAAATCATTATGACTCACCAGAGCAGGACATTGGATGGTCTCCGATTCTGTCATTTTGTTTGCCTGAAAAGGAGCCAAGGATTAAGATTTACAAAGCAGATTATGAATTTTGTCCATCTGAGTGAAAAAAAACATGATTGTTAGAGAAAAGTGAGCTGTTAGCTATGCATGATAGTCCTGCAAGGGGTGTAAATGGAAGGGGAGAAAATGGGAAAGCTTGAATAGATTGGGTGCTAGCTGGCATATCCTCATTCATTCAAAATGAAAATTTCAGTTGTGTTAGAATTATGCTAAAGTGCAGATTTCTCAGGACTAGCCCAGAGATAAAGTCTTTACTACTCTGGGTGTCATAATATTATTTGGTAAAAGGCACTCTTTGGAGGAAGGAAAGTACAGCAGAAAATAGACAATAGCCAGTACTTCACATTATAGCACAGGTTCTGTTAAAATTAATATGTTTCCTAATGATTTTTCTTCTTTAGGCTGAGGGTTGGCCAGATTCTGGTTTTAGTTACACCCCTGTAAATCTGGAGTGATATGAGTCCATTGAATTGATAGGGATTTTGTAATTTTGTAAAAAAACCCCAAACTCTGAAGTCACAAACAAGACATTCTTAAGCTGTATTTTGTACTGTGCTTTTTCTTTGTCTCCTTCCTTGCCACTTATTTTTCCTCAACCTCTGTACTTATTTTATTCCATCCTCTCCTACCCATGCCTATTGTTATTTTTTATGGCTTTGGGTGGATGGTGAACTGGCATTAGGAAGAAAAGCCACACAGGAATATATCGACATATAGTACCACCCAGAGCACTGTGTCTCTTCTCAGTTACCTCAATGTCATTATGAAATGTGCTATATATTTATCATTTAAACAGTATTAAACAGTAGAAAAAAAGAAGACTGTTTATTTCTGATGCTGTCATCTATTACAAAATCTTATAAACAGAGAAAAGGAGCAGTTAAATGAGTACCTTAATTCCTTTCTATTGAGAAGCTGTTACTATAATAAACAGCAGAAAGACTTAAATCAGGCTTCTGGAACAAAGCATTCCAATGTCATTTTTACATTAGTGATTGCAGTTGATGTCATTTTCACAAAACAAAATTATAACCAAAATGGATATTTCAGGTCAAAATGCCACAAAGAGTATATAGATACATTTCCATCAATAAATCTGCCCTCTTTCTGCCCTGACATAAGTGTTCAACCCCTCATGATTGACGTTTTTACCACTAAATTATACTATGTCTGCTTCTAGAAGAAATGTCTCCATTACAAAATTAGCTAACCATCAACATAACATAAAATAACTTCAACATGGTGTCATTTCACAAGAATATTGATTCTCACAGACTTACTGGATTAAATCCTGGTTTCCCATAAAAGGAGCAGCCATTATGTCTTTGGTAGACAGAAAAATATATATTGTGGAAAGATGTATGTTGGGGTGATTAAAACTTCATTGCTAAGCTCAGAAGCACAGGGATTTTGTCCTGTGGCAATATGAAATAAAGAAAGTGGACAAAATATTAGTTTGAATTATACATAAGAATAAGGCTAAAAACCAGCTATATATCTGTCATTTCATTTTCTTCTGCTGGAAGATACTTTTGACTATTTGTTCCATTGGAAAAGTCATCAATTATTCTACACTGACTACGGAGTCTGCCAAAATCTTTTCAAGACCTTGTGCATGTAACTTTTTCTAAATTTTCCTCAACTTTTGTGCTAATAGAATCCTTATACCTCACAGCATGTTGTGATTAATACCTGAAAAGACTTTGAAGTTCTTAGACGAGCAAAGCCATTTAAAAGCAAACAATCACAATATGCAATTGCAGTTTCTTTGCATATCAAAACTGTAGAAAGAAAAAACTAATTAGAGAACAGTTTTTCTATGATTCGCTTTACTTTACTTTTATAAAGTTCCCCTATATTTAGCACTGAAATAATAATGGGATAAACTCATTCTGGGCACAACTTTGTGATTTGAATGAAAGTATACTGGGAACAAATTGGGCCCACATCTTTGTGACCACTTGCATATCACAGAATAGCCTAAAGCAGAAAATACTACTTCTATGACCACAACTCACTTCTGGTACATGCAGTATTTAGAGTTTCAGCTTGATTCCTTCAAATACAGGTGAAAACCCATGTCTTAATTATTCAAGTCCAGTGTAAATTGTTGTATACACTTGTACTATCCTGAAGGATCTAATCTGCTGAGAGATGGTGGTATGCTCAGAGAGCAGGGGTAAGATGAACAGCTGCCAGATTTCTCACTTTCAATCAAGTACTTTTCATGCCTGTTCATGAAACAAGAGTCTTTAAAATTCAGTTGGTGCCACACTCCCTTGTAGAGAAGAACTGGGTACCATGCCAGTTCCAGGAAGACTAGCAGTGATGAGGTATAAAAGACACAGGGGAAGCATGAGATTCCTGGGGAGGATTGCAATTACAGTGTCTGTACATGAAAGGCTTGTATTCCTTGAAAAGCAGCTGTGATGGCAAAGCACCATCCCTCAGCCACAGCTTGCGCATGTTTGTGGAGAGAGGGGGACAAGTGGGGCTCTGCTCAGCAGCTCCCTCTTATTCTGGCTCTGTGTGGCATAAAAAAAGAGAACATTTTCACGTTGGGAGAATGATAGTGTATAGCTGCCTGGTAGTGAAGGATAGTCTGTCACCATTCATCCCTGCCCATTAAGGCTCGAAGAGGACAATGTTACCAGTCTCTGCCCATTCAATCCTTTTTTGTTGGCACATTACTATTTTATCATTTTGATCTTCTTCCTACTGAAGATAAAAGACACCATGGGCGGGATTCATGAATGACTACTGTTATTTATCGACCCAGGACTTTTTGAACATTTTTTCCCCTCTGATTCATGAACCACTTTTCCATATTCGAAAAGCAGTTCATAAATCGTTCAGCACCAGCAGAAATTAATAATAATGAATTCATTTACATAAAAGGACTCATCCTGCCAGTTGCTGATAATGTTTGAAGCCAGAAACTTGTCGGCAAACAGGATTTTTGCTGGCAGTGCAGGAAATAATCTTTTGTTTATATATTAATTAAAACATACTTTCCCTCTGCTTTTAGAGCTGCTATAGGGACACTGGGCAACACATTATGGCTTTTTTTTTTAATTCAAAAAAATGGTATTACCCAGAGCAAAAAAAGATATTTGGTAGCATTAAGAGTCAGACTTATAGGAGAGAGGAATATGTTTTGATTTGTTTTCATTATTTTGAGTGAGGATTTCTTCTAAAGCCATTGGCAGCTGCATTTCACAAGGGTTGTTTGGAACATTCTCTTTCCTGTGGATCCATGTGTGTTCATTCTCTCCCTCTCCGAGTTTCATCCTGACTTTCAAATTCAACTCAACTTAAAATCTCAACAAGAACTCCCCACATTTCCTCTGGACTCAAACCCACAAGTTTCACACAATTCCAATGCAAAGCCATCTATGATCAGTCCCAGGTTTATTTGTGTAAAGGAGGGATGACCCAGAGTGAACACTTCCATAACGCCAGTCAAGGAGTAGAACCTGTGAATGGATGTTTAATGCCACACATGTGCTGTGTGTGTTTCATTATGTCTGAATGCCAGGAACCAGTCATGATTCCCCAAGATCAGACTTACATCATTCACCCTAATGGAACTCCATTGGACCTCCATTGCCATGAGAGTATGAGGGTTTTGAAGCATAAGGATAAGGGTTTCACAACACACTAAAGCCTAAACTAAGTTGCAGGTTCTTGCTGTAAATAGGCACTTGCTCTCCCTTGCTCAAACTCCATGGTCCTCCTCTGCAGTGGGACAAATTTGAGAGAAAAATAACATGTATAAGCCCACCACATTTTCTTTTGGATAACCAGCTTGGCAGGGTCATTACCACATATCCCTCACCCTGTTCAGCCAGGGAGTTTCTGTAGCTCCTGTGAAGCATCTTCTCTCTCCATGTGCTCTTCATGGAATCTACATGCCTACAACAAAGTTCAGTTTCCACTCCAGAGCCCAGACTTACAAACTGTGCACAGAAATAGCCAACGCTGCCACATTTTAAGTTGCTTTTTGCATTCAGACCCAGCTTCTTCCAGAGAAAGCTAGGAAAGCTGTGTGCATGCTATTTTTCTAAGTCAGGCAGGAGAGCACTTGGAGAGATTTGCAAGGAGGGAAATTAAATAGCCATATGAACATTTAACACAAACAAAATAGACTGATTATCTCTTAGTATTTTGAAAAGAGTAAAACACTTGAATGTCAAGTATCATTGGAAGTGAGTGGAAATACTTCTTAGCTTATTTATTTCTTTATGTACAGCACAGCTATGAGAAATTGGGATATGGGATATGATTTGATGGTTTATTCAATTTCTTAGTGCAGGAATTTGTCATTTGGTATTTTGATTTTTATTTGAGCTTTTGTTTGGCAAACAGAGAACAGTGTTATCACAAAGAAAGACTAAAAGTTGGAAATGTGTATTATTAGTCTGATCTCCATCACATATATGGATATGGCTTCAATAGAAAAGCCACTTTTAAAAACAACAACAAAAGGCCTGAATTGTCTGTTCCTACTTTTGCTCTTAATTGGGGACATCTGGATTTGTTGGGATTGAATGAAACTTTTATTTTGTGTTTTTGAGAAGGAAGAGTTGGCTGACTAGTTGTCTTTATATGGTTTAATTTCCTCTCATGTCCCCTTCTCTTTCACTTTACTGTTTGAAGATTTCTAAGGCAAATAATAAGGCAGCCAGAAGAGTCCTCCAAACAGTTCACTGGACTGTTCTGAGCTGTACTATTTACCTGCAGCGTGTGCCTGAGCAGCTCATTTCACTTTTATGTCTTCATCTGTAAAACAGACTTAGTAATTCAACTTAGAAAACTTTGAGTTACATTCACCAAAATCATTATATAAAACCAATATAATGATATTATTTTAATCAGATCACTTTGCTTTTTGTTTGTTTGTTTGTGTTTAAATGCAAGCTTCTATGTAAAAAATCGCATGTTCCTTTTCCAGCCTGCCTGATATAAATTTGACTAATTATTAATATTCTCAGCTTATATCAGTGTGTGACCAGCACCAGGTATTGCAGGGTTGTCATGGTTGTATTTGTCACAACATTTGATCTTTTGCTTTAGCAACTTTTTTACAGATTTTTCTAAAAGAAAGGTATATTAAAAGGAGACTACTTGGATGTGGATCAAAAACCAGAAACTAGAATCAAGCTTCTCAGCAGAAAACATCTGAGGTACCGAGGAAAGTTCTGTCTGTGGCAGTAAAATGACATGCTAAGGAGACTGAAAGCAACATTCATAATGTTGGGAGCCCACTTTCCTCAGTGCATAAATTTAAGACAATGAAAATGTAATGAATAAAGCATTTAAAGAGGTGATTGTGACAAGGACAGGAGCCGGGGAAGGGGTGCTGGATCATACTGTCAACCACTTCATGTGAAACTATGTTTACTGCTGGAGAGGAGACATCAAACTGGGAAATGATTTAGGCTTAAGGTTCCCCAAAATACATTCCTGTCCAAGCAGGCAAACTGTCGAGACAGCAAACAGAATCAGGTGCTTTAACTGACAGTGCAAGACCCTGAATCCTCATAACCTTCAGCTGCATGAGGAGGATCTTTAGTGATATGCAAAAGGTCTGAGCTATTGCACACGAGACAGGTTTTGAAAGCATCCTACTGCAAGTGAAACTGAAGTATAAAAATGTAACAGCCCTGAACAAATGCCTATTGGGAGCTGCAAAGAGCCGCTAAGTCTTGATCCCTGTAGGAGCTGCAGACGTTGCTGGAAACCACTACTAACAAGAAGCCAAGTCTGTAGCTGGAGCTGCTCGGCACCTCTGAGGATTGGCCTTCGATTTGAGCAAGCCACAGAACCCAAAGCCCAATCCTAGGAGGCTTCTGAATAAGCTTTAGGGGGAAAAAAATCTGAGGCAAGCTTTCAACCTTCTCAATTAGTTTTAGTAAGGATTTTCAAAGTTATCTTCAAGAGGAAAAGGGCTAGAAAAGTAACTTGCTTAAAGGAAATATGAAAATCTGGGTTCTGTTCTTGTCCTCTACAAACACAGCAACGGAGTTTTAAAGAATGGGCCAGTTCACAAAGGTAAGTTGGAGAAAAAAGATATAATAAAGGCAAATGATTATTGTCAGAATAAATATGAAAATCCAATCACAACAAATGATTCTGTTACTCATTTTCACACTTCTGCAAAAATCTGCATGTTTTCCAGTTATCAAACAATCCAAAGATTTTAAGACATCAAAGAAACTTTTTGTAAAGTTTCTGCTAAACACAGAAGATTCTACCAAGTGGTCTAGATGGGAAATACCATAGGCATCTAAAGCAAATGGGAAGCTTTAAAAAGTAATTGCTCTATGACTTTTAGTTTCTTTTCTGTTTACTTTTTACTTTGTTTGAGAGCATTAGCCAGGAGATGCCAAATGTCTTATCACTACTTTCCAGGGAGAAGTCCCTATCCTCTTTCTTCACAGGGGCTTGAAGCTGTAGAAGAAATATTATAATTTTCACTTAGCATACGCACTGCTCCAAACTTCAACAGATCATCAACTAAATTTCTCAAAACCCTGAAAACAGGCATAATATCTATGAGATCATGAAAAAAGAAGTCTAAGAAACAAGAAATTGAAATCCCCAGCACACTTGGGTTCTTTATATTCACATGATGACTTCCAAATGTTGAGGGATTAAGTCTTAAGGTATATTTTTGGGATCACACTTCCAAGCTTCCTACATAATCATGAGACCTAGAAAGTTTTGTTTTACCTTTAAAAAAATTCTTTTTGCATTTGCAGGAGCTGAGGGTTTAAATAAAGCATCAAATACCTCAAAGTTCTTGATAAAATTGTAAGATCTGGCAGTGTTGCTTATGATAACAAGCAAAACTCTGTTCAGAACTAGTAGAAGAGGAGGAGGGATAAAGAGCGGTGAAGGTTTTCCAATGTTACCAGTTTGAAAAGGCTGCATTTTTTCATTTGGTTTGCACTGTTGAGAGTGACTATCTGAGCTTTCAGGTGCCAAGGTGGGAGGGTTTTTTTGGGTCTCTCTGAGACTAAACAACTCACTAGCAATTTCAATCCATTCCCACTTTTTCAGATTGTATTCCTCTTTTGCATCTGATTCTTTTATTTCTTTCTCTGTCAAGACTGTTTCACAGAATTTTCTTTTAAATAGAAAACTCCTATTTCCTCCTTTCTTACCTCTGCTCTGGTGTGCTATGAGCTACCAAGGGGTCCCAGCACAGGTCCTCCTCCTGCACAGCACAGGCATTCCCCCTTGACAGGCAGCCATGGGCAGCCAGACTGTGCTGGCAGGGGGATGCTGCCCAGCCCAGGGTGCTGGCATTGGCTGTGACCCACCTGTTCCCAAGGTATGGGACATCCCCTGATGAGGGAGCTTTCCTCAGGAGCCAGTCAGACACTCTGATGTTTCCCACCAAGCTGGAAGGAAGGGTCCTCTTTTTGTCATCCACCTTTTGCTGAGAAAGCAAAGAGCCTGTCTATCCAACTCCTGCTTCCACCAAGAAAGTAACTCTTCTCTCTGTGAGGAAAGGAAGGAGCAAAGATCTCAGGATGAGCGTAGCTGGTGACTCACACTAGTGCCACTGTAAATTAGCTCTATTTGAAGAAAACCATGAGGCATCAAAACGTGGTAGAAATGGTGAGCTGAAAGGATCATCTAGAGCAAGGCTTCCCAGATATTATGGAACTGATGGATTAATATCAACTCTCAAAACTTCTCATCTATTACCAGACACCAAATTTCTCACTGTGTTGAAAGGACCACTATTTCTAAGGACCTCCTCTCTATTTAACCACCTGCATAGTGGGAAGATCTCACCTCTACTCCTAAGAGAGACATTGTTGAACCTGTTCTTAAAATTTCTTTGGAATGAGACAAAACAATTACTTTCCAGGGAGCTACTTCCAGTGCTTCACAGAAGAAAACTCTTCCTGATATCCTTCACAGGGTATCATCTCTGTTTTCCCCAGCAGATACAGAAAAAAATGAAAGGCAGTTCTATCTTCTAAGACCTCCTTCCTCCTTTTTGCATCTCCATTCAGCTCCAAGGACTGTCTCGCAACAGATATGGAGTGATATTTTGATGCATCTGGAACAGAAAGTTTCTCTCAAGCTTTCGGAAACAACCCCAAACAGCATAAGAAATAGAAACAGTGATGTAAATTAACTGGAGTATTTAATTTCACTGTCAGAAGGGAGGCATGTGTGGGTTTGACTAATTATTTTATAAGCTCTTTCAAGAAGGGTTACACAATAAATGATGGATGTATTTATCTTCAATAAATGCATGTAGTTATTTATTTGGAATTTTCAATAGGTGTTTTGGATATGTGATTATATGATAATCAGCTCCAAGATTTTACATTTTTAAGTAATATTTACCGAATTTGGATATCTAGAAAAGACATGGAATTTGCTTTCTACTTTTAAAGGTCACAAGTATTACAGTTTTAAACCCCTGGTACAAAGATAGAGAGCATATGGTACATGTTTTAATGGGATGTTCTTAAAAACTTGAGATCTTCAAGAAAATACATAGGCATTCATTTGAGGCCTCATGTTTACAGCAGTGTCATAGAAGTGTGAAACAGAAATGGACACAAATTTTAAGATGAGATGTGACTGATGAGGTCGTGGTGACCTTAGTTTCAATGTTGGGTATAGATCAAGATTGCTGCTAAATGAAATATACTTTCCCCTGTGGACAAAATATAGTCCTAGCTCAGACAACCACAGTTCTATCACTCTTTTAGGTTTACTGAAGACATACAAACACTGATCAAAGTACTGACTATATATATCAAATTATAATATCACAATCATTGTCATTAGACTGAGAAAGCATCACTTAGGTAGCAAGAGCTTTGATTATAGGATTAGGAAAATCTGAGATGCAATAAAATACAGTATAAAATTAAATAAAATTCAGTAAAAATTAGAACTCCTGGAACTCAAATAATACCAGGCTGCTCAAGAAATGCTAAGGGACTGCCATCTCCTAGCCTGTTTTCATTTACAAGTTCATTTTGGAAATGTTAAAGAATCTGCACCTATCAGAAAATTGCTCATTCACTGAAGGCAGCTATTTTTAAGATTTTATTTAAGGAAGATAATGAATAAGGCTAAATTGATGCCATGCATGAAGTAATTTTAACCAATACATTCAAAACCTATCGCACAAAATATTGAAAAATTATATGTAGAGTAATCTCAAGTAATGAGATGTTAAAATTCTTTGGAACCTAGAAATTCTTCTATTCATTCTGTTCTTCTTCTTTCAACCTCACTGTGGGAGGCTCCATCTCTGACATCTTTATATATGATGTTCTCATTTCAAAATGCCACTGAACCTTCAAATGAACACTTGCCTATGATCTTTGAATACAAAAAGCCTTAAATCAAGGTTTTTATATTTTAGTGCACTCAGCCATAATATGCTGTGAAAGAATTTTGGTATTTAGTCTAGGTCTTATTTCAGAAGAAAGGAAAAGAAGGCTTTCAAAATGAAAACAATAGTTCAGTAGAATGAAATACCAGCAGTACCAGATAATTTCTAGACAGGATATTTTAAACTTATATTGAAAAGAAAGGGAAATGAAAAACCCATTAGAAAGTTAAATCTGGAGTAAAATACAGTATTTTCCTGTAAGAATTGGCATACATTGCCTTCAAAGAATGAAAATGAACTTAAGTGGGGTGAGCAGTTTGTACAGTACTTGCAGGTTGGCACCTAATCCCAGCATCAGTGTGGACAGGACTTGCAGGAAGAGCTTTAAGATCTCTCCTTTCTCCTTAGGAGAAAGCAAGCAAGGACTGCTCAGTGTTCTGTGGGAGACACAGGGTTATCATGAACACACTTCTCTTACATGCTTTAAACCAATGCCTTTTTTCTCGTTGGGCTATAGAGGTTTTTTAGCTATAAACATGCTCTAAAGCCATTTGTTAGAACAGACCACCTTCTAGACTGCTCTTCATTAATCACCTGCACACAAACAACTTTATATGATAAACAAACTAAACCAGCTAAGTAACTTGATGCCTACCCTCAGATCTGCTGCTGAAGTCTTAACTCTGTATTTTTGTTTTTTGATACTACCTCTTGAGTGTTGATTTCATACACAGTTGTCTCTCGCTGCTTTGCTTTATTTTTGCTATTCAAATTAAAATGCAGGGGAAAGTAACTCCTTATTCCTCCAATGACTAGTTAAGCTTAACAATAAGCCTTTTCCTCATTTCATTGATTGCAGAATTACCCACCAAATCTCAAATTGTACTTTTAACAAATTTGTCCTACACTATCAGTTTCCAGCTAATGTTCATCAGAATTTATGGTTTTCCAGGGGATCAGTGCATCAGATATGGAATTGTGAGTTTTCAGTAACCTCTCACAGGCTCCTGTAAGCAGCAGTGTTAGTGAGTGTCGCTGCTCTTTTCTATGCTTGGGATAGGTGTCCATGGGGCATTTCTTCTGGAAGCTTTTACTGGCTTTGAATGTCAGCCTGGTTGAAGAAGGAGCTGGTTACGTTGCTGTGTAAAAGCTACAATGACTCAAAAGCTGATTGGTTTTGCCTTTCATCTTCTCAACAGGATTGCTGCCTGAACTGTAGTAGTATGAAACCGAGCTCGGTGTACTTAAGTAACCTTCAAAACCACAAAGTTAAAGCTTATCTACACAAAAATGCTAAAGCTTAACTGGAGGCAGAAACAACAAAAACACAGATACCTCCCTCCTGACAAATCCTAATCTCTGTAACTGCTGAGAACAATATTAAGATTTTTTTTCACCTTAAGGTGACTCACATGGGAGCTGGGCAGCTCAGGGAAGCAGAAGAATGCACACCCTTAACATTTTATATGTATGCATTAAACTTGTAGATGTTAGTAGTGCCAAGGCAGCCAGAGGAAGAATCCTCACTGGCTGCAGTTACTGATGGCACAGCCAGGACTGAGCGCTCCATCCAGTGCAGCTGCTGCCCTGTGTGTGGTGGGATGCATTGCTCACACCCCTCTGCTACTGGATGTTGCTGGCAATGCTCAGCAGCTCCCATTGACAGCACAGGATGCTGGAACAGCTCCAGTGCTCTGGAGAAAAGTGAATACCTGAAGCAGCAATGCTGATGCAAATAAAAAGAAGACAAACAAAGGAGCACTGCAACACTCAGAAAAGCCCTACTATACACTTTAATTTTCAGTATTTAAATCCAGCCTGTAGAATGGTGTTGCATCATGACAGTTGAACAAATCAGCATTTGAGGTCCTCTAGACTAAAGACACAATAACTCCCTACCCTTAATTTGGAATTATTCAAATGCTTTGACCTCAGCAGATTTAACAAATGTTAATGTATTTACATTCTGATACTTCAGAATTAGATGCAATAGATGAAGAAAGAAATCAGGCTCACACATAGAGCACAAAATAGTTTTCGGGTGCTAAATTACTTTTTGCCATGTTCAAATTAGTCTGAGAGGAAAACCAAAAGTTAAGAGAGTTATTGGTTTCCACAGCTATTCAAGTTCACCTAAAGAGGATATCACCATCATGTCATCCAGGTATATACACAGATGAATTATTATTATGATTAAATGAAGATACAGCAGAAAGGTATAGTTTTGGAAAATGAATAAATTAATCTTTCATGATCATTCAGATCCACCAAACACAATAATTATGATCAGAAAACTACAAAACATTTCAAAATAATAAAAATCCTTGGAAAAGTATAAAAGGACCTACAAGTTTAGACACAACTAAACAGAATTTTCCTTAAATAGTCAGACCTGAAAGTAAAAACTGCACACACACGATCTTTCTTGAAGAGATTTTAATGCTTCTTGGCCTTAGATGCATGGCTAGAATGCTGCAAAAGATAAAAATGAAATGGCTTTAGGACTTTTTGCACCTAGAAACATATACCATCTCTCACAAGCAAGTTCTACAGTAACAGCTGTACAAAAATTTCTTAACCTCAACGTTTACTATACAGGTTGAGAGTGACTTTTTTATTTGTTTCAGCAAAGGTTCAGTAACTTCAGAGGTCCATACTTGAAAAACTATACATGTTTTAAAGGCATTGTAGGTATTGCTGCAGCTACCAACTTTTCAGAAAGACATTAAAGATTGATTAGAGACTTCTAAATGCATGAAACATTAAGAAAACAAACTAAATATACAGGTATTTAAAATATCTACTCCAGCTGTAGAGTATATAACTTCCTTTCTGTGAGTACAAGCAAACCTGTGGTGAGTTGGGGGGTGTAAGTATTGTTTTGTAATTTGTTTGTGATGTTGACTGCCCAGCAACAATACCTGGAAGTGATGAGGTTTAAAATCTTCCCTGGAGTATCAGAGGAAACCTTTTCTTCCCCAAAGGTATTGCCTCAGCTGCTGGGAAACAAGACAAGTTCCTCCAGGTGAGGATGTAGGTGGGTTGATTGAGGTAGTCCAGCAATGAGGAATTCTGCTGGGATCAATTAAGGTGACCCAGATATGGAAAGGAAGGAGAATGCATTTGCTCCTTTATTGCTCCTGTTTTCCCACTCTTGACTCCAAGCTGTGGGTTGCAGAACTGAGTCTTGAGGAGCACAGTGAGGCTGATCTGTTGTGAGTTTGTGTGTGGAGTACCTTGAGAAATTAATTTCTCTCTAAGCAATAAACACTCCTTCCTTTTAGAGCTGCACAACAAAAAATATAAACCTCAACATCTTAATATAGCTCCCCTTCCTCCTTACTACAGTTCTTCTTATTTGAATCTTTAGACCCAGATCTGACAATGGGATAACCAAGCATTCATCACAGGATGAAGAGCTGGAAATGTCTTTTCTGAAGTGATTGGCTTCTGGAACAGTTTTATCAAGAAAAAAAGCCTACTGAATTTCCTAAGTTACAGTATAAGTTTCATTATTTGTAGAAATACCATCAAAAAATTAAAATACACAATCCGTGCTAACAACAGAAAAATTACCATGCTGTGTTTAAAGCTTTATGTGTATCAGCTTTTCAACACTGCTTTGACAGAAGGAAACCTCAGGCTTCCAAGTCTAGAAATACTCCAAGAGAGCTATAAAGTGAAAAATGGGGATCACAAAACCCATATTTACTTCAATATAGCATAGAGTATTTCAGTTTGTGGCTCCTTTTCTCTGCACCAAACCTGCAATGGCCTGAGCAGCACTTGCACAGAGATGTACACCATGAGCTGGAGGCTTCCTGCAGTGCCCTCCAGCTTTCTGAACAGAGGAGAGCTGTCACTTAAAACACAGTCTTTTAGTCCAATATCAACCCCCAAAACACTTAGAACAGGGAAAATAGAGGGGGAGCTCAGTGTCCCACCCAGCAGAACTCTCTGTAGACTGTTTCCTTTCGTAGTACCATATTCACATTTCTTCCTTTCAGTCAATCTCTTTTCACCTTTTATTTGAATGAAAGATAGTCAGGGATTAAAATTACTATTGCCTGATTCCTCTATCCTCCATTATATAATCAGGTACAAGTAAAATCCCTGAGGCAGAACAAAGCTTTATTGACTGGAAGCAGACACAAACCTGTCCTATTATAATTAGGGAGAGTTTTGAATTGGTTTCAAGGGACTGTCAGAAATAGACGTCAGAAAGAATGCAAGAAATACCTTGTCTTTTGCAGATCCGCCAAAGCTATGTGCTCTTAGAGCACATAAGAACATGTTCCAGTTCAGAAAACCATGAAACATGAAAGTACTTTGCCAAGGAGGAAACCTGCTGTACACAAACATACAAGCTTTCCAGAGAAAGGGGTGTGAGTGTGTGAAAAATCTCAGGAATTAAAACAAACAAACAAACAAACAAAGAAACAAAAAAACCCCAAACAAACAAACAAAAAAAAAACAAAACAAAACAAAAACAAACCAACCAAAAAAACCCCAACACCATAAACAATAAAATTCAACCCAGAATAAAATTCCTTTTTTTTTCTCCCACCCTCAAAAATGAAGTCTGTTCTAACAATATGCCTACCCATGGTTTCATGGCTGCCTCACAGCTCATAAATTAAGCAAGTTCTAACCTGAGCACTCTTAATGCTGAAAGAGGCACAATGTCTGATTCTGTACGCTCTATTCATCCTATGATCTATGGAGGTGTTAAAATACCTTATGTTTGAGGAAAATTAACCAAAGAAGAATGGAACAAGACTTATGCCTTTGAGGTCCCTCTGGCATTACTTCTAACAGGACATGTGTAAACACTGCTGTTCTGGACAATTTTCAAATGAAAATCAGAAGTAATAAAGAAAACCAAAGTGTACTAGCATAAGTTAGAAAAAATATTGTTTCCAAACCCTTTTAAAGATTTTAGACTAGTACTGGTGCAACTGTCTTCCATCAAAAACATTGCCTCTAAACACACCATGTGCAGTTCTCCAGCATCACGTAGAAACACAGCATTCTTGCAATGCAATTTTCACTGTTTGGGTTTTTTGGGAGAATCCACATTAGTACTGCATTTCAGTGTGGTTGTTTCCATGTGAGCTGAGGTCCTTTAAAGCAGCAAACACAACTGTGTTACAGAATTCTTATTTCTTGGTGCTTAACATTCCTCTACAGACAAAGAGCACTTAATAACTCTTCAAACAACATAGTGGATTGATAAAAAAAAGGGCTATTGTAATCCTCACTTCCACAGTAGCCTTTACAGTGGCATATTTATATTATAAGACATGGTGGGATACAATTTCCTATACACTCAGCTCTGCAAAGCAGGAGGGGAAGGTGGTCTGGAAAGCAGCAACACAACAACGCTGAACATGTGAAATGTCTCTTCATGCATTCCCGTGGTAATGTGCCTGCCTGAGACAACACTGCTGCCATTGTACAACATGAAAAAATTATGTCGATTTCCATCAAAGAACAGCAAAAAAAGGAGAGATTTTTATTGTGGTTAGCCTGAGTTCAAAGCTTGGGGTAACACACTTATGGATGAACAGAATAAACACTTACACTTAGGCTTACTGTATATAGCTTAACGAACACATATGAAGATCATATAAATAATTCACATTGCTCAAGAGGTGGTGAGTTGAACAAGTCCCTTCTGGTTAAACTTATTTAAAGATAAGCTGAAGTTAAGTGAGTGATGGCACAGTTACAGAGGCCACAGTCCAAGGGGAATTTGGACAGTCTAAGTTACACTACTGGAATGATTTGTGCAGAATTATGTCAACTTACAGATCTTTAGACCTTATGGGAAATGTCTGATCTCTAAAAGAAGTGATACAAGATAAGTACTTTACAAAGTACAATTATGCTTTACTCAATAAACTATTTCTATGAAATAAAACTGGACATCAGCAAAGCATAAAAGAAAACATTGCACTACAGCTGAAGAGTAAGTTCAATGGCAACAAAGAAATTCTATCATACTAAATACTTAAAACAAAAAGTCACACTAAAGTAGATATAATCCTTTTCAGTCAAGTGATATCAAGTCTCTTTTCTGCATTACCTTAGCAGTATGTGATGAATCTACCCTGCATCTGTCTAGTATTTTATTTTAAACATTTAGTTGAAAATGGAAATGTAGAAGGCAGTTCTAGGGTAATTATTATTTGACTGAAGCTACTGAGTTGTTATTCTTAGGTGACTAGTAGCCACAACCACCAAATTTGTGAATTAATCTATACAGGAGATTTTTGTTCTGGTATAGAAACAACACCAACAAACTAGGTAGTATTTCATCTGTTAATATTACAATAAGCCTGCACTATTTTTCATGTTTGAAGGGTAAGATTAAAATGACAATCTCTTTCATTATATAAATATATTATGCATACTTATGCTTGTTAATTATAAGCAGTATCCTGAGCCCCAAATTCATTGGTGCAATATTACTGGAGATTCTACAATTTCGAAGCAATAAAATCTAATCAGCTTTTCACAATAAAATTTACAAAGCAAAGTAATCTCCCTTTTTAGTGCCTTCTAAACAACTTCGCTTTTTTGAGTGGTCAAAATGCTAAGAACATTCCAGTTCAGTAGGTCTGGTTCAGAAACATGCATAACAGTTAACAGTAATGACAAATAGATAGAGAAAATAAGCAACAATCCTTGCTGCACTGAACTTTCCAATTTAACACTTAGTTTATATTTAATTAATTCAGAAAGTGAAGAACTTCAAAACTGGCTTTGAACAGGCTGTTTGTTAAAAAAAATAGAACATTTATGTTTTCACTGTTGTTTTTTCAAATGTGATGTGACAAAGTGAAAAAGCTGCATGAAAGTGTGGTTCTTTGTGTGATGGAAGTGGGATGCACCTACTAGTCTCACATCATCAAAGAAACAGACATATATCTATAATTTATGCTTTGCTTTAAGCTTCTGCTGATCCGATGTGGCTTTTTCAGACAACACAGGCAGCCCTGGCACAGCCTGTCAATCATCTGGGCATGCTCAAATTGTAGACCATTAGTAGGAGAGACAGCAAAGTTTCTTTAATGACGCTTTTATATGTGGTGTGTTGGCAGTGAAACAGAGAAGAATTGACTTGATCAATGCATTAGTCTAATCATGGGGTTCCTGCTCTTAATTTCTTTTGTCGGTAATTTCCATACTCAAGCAGCATTCAGGATACTTGTAAAGACACACTTAGAGCACTGCATGATGTATGCAGTCACCTATAAAGCATGTCTTGGATACAGCTCTGTAGGAAACAAGGAAGAAGGATAGGGGGCCAGTCAGATTTTTCTTTGAGCTACTTTTCATGTTGTGAGAATTACAGTACCTTAGTCAAAAAGAGGACATTTCCATCTTTTATATATTACATTCCTCCCCCAAAAAAAGCCCATATCTTCCAAAATCAGAAAAAAAGCACAACAGATGACAGTATGTTTGATTCTCGCAGACTGCAAAATAATGTTTCTTGAGCTCAAGTAGAAAAATATTTCCATTTATTAATATACAGAAATAGTGTCTAATGAAGAAGTTACACAACAACACTTTAAAGTGTTTATTTATGAGGTATTACAACTAGCCCTTTGTCTGATATCTACAGGGCTCTGATTTGGGTTTCAGTTCAAATATAGGGATTTCTTCAAAACTTATCTAGTCTGTCTATGTAATTCTAAAGAAAAGTAGCCTTGAAAATCTGGCATTGTCAAAATATTGCTCATGAAAATTAGAATCAAGGCATATTTAAAGCAGGAAGTTACTCTGCTTTCATTAATTTCCAGTGCATAACTGATGAAATGCACTGAATTTAACTGAGAATTTTTTGTCAGTGTCCTCCACCAAAAGGTCTTACTTACTGAATAAAATGCTCTATGAATTCAATTTTTCTGTATTAGAAACTCTGTGGGATACCATGAGGTGTTTTTAGATTTGCCTTAGAAAAAAATCATCATAAAAAATGTTAGCATTATGAAAATGGTCAAATTATCTCTAATTATAATCTGGAGAAAATTATAGAACTTTTTCCAGCAAACTTAATACCATGAAAGAAATACATAGAAATATTTGCAAGAGAAGTAATATTCTTTTTTAAAACCGATCAAATCATGTAAGCATGCAAATAAATGTATTTTAATAAGGGTAAAATTACTAGTTAATGAGTTTGCTTTGGGGTTTTGTATCTTCAATGTAAAAATATAAAAATGCTTTTATTAAGGTTGTGCTATTATTTTATAAATGAACAAACCCACAAAATCTAATCCATTTAACAATATTATATTTTAACATATCACTTATTGCCTATGCCATTTCTTATTAGTGTACATTCTGGAAAACTGAATAATAACTAATAAAAATATACCTAGAATAGCCCTTTATGGCTAGGTAAGAGGAATAGGAATCACTCTGCGATATCAAAGTAGTAAAAATTGGGAATTAAAAAGCAAGGGTGTCATTTAAGCAGATGCCTGAATCATCCAAATTCTTACATGGGGGAGATCTCAATGGTTTACAAAATGAACTTGGCATTTTTTCCTCTAGCAAAAACTGCAGAAGGAATGTGTGCTCGTATGCTTGAGCCAGATTCTGCTTTTGTGCTTCTCGTTACAGGCAGGTGAACTGAGTGCTGAAGGACCTGAACTTTAAAGTTTTTCCTCTGCAGGAAAAAAAAGAGTTTGCCTGGACACACAATGGTACCCTTTGCTGGGTGATAAATGCCCCTAACGTGGAGTGATGATTGGCCACTGATGTAAATTGCCCTCTTGCACACCTTAGTCTTAAAGAAATAAAGTACAGCCGCTTGGAAGGCAAACAAATGTGAACTAAAAAAAAGGCCACAAAGCGTTTTTCATAAGTCTGAAAAAAACACTCAGGCATTTATTTCCCTTGTCCTTATCTTAGTCCATGACTACTGCATTTCTCTCTCTGCTTCACTGGACTAATTGAGTATCTAAACAAACTAATTAATCACAGGAATTCGTACAAGATGGACAGGTCTGGAGAGGTGATGTTCATCAAAACCCTCAATTTGTTTTTTAATCCCTGCAGCAATTTATTTGCTGAATATGCACTTTTCTCCCTTGAAATTTCCTCATTGTGGCCAAGGTTAACTGTACACAGGCTCATTCAGTATTTATGATTTTGCATAGTGGAGAAGGATTTTTTTTTTCCTTTTTTT
>VXAU01001252.1:986638-1000852 GCA_013399695.1 Formicarius rufipectus
TCTGGCTTTCAACTGTGCTCTATTTCCTCATTTCTGGATATACGCCCTGAAGGACCGGAAACATCATAAAATTCTCATCACTTCCCTCCTCTGCTGCTCCTTGTGTACACAAACTCAGTACTTGAAGCTAGCAGGAATCTGAATCCACCAATACTGTGTCTGTGAAAAACCATGAGAACATGGTTGCTGTACGAAGCAAAATCTCAGAGAAGAACATCTGATTGATTTGAATTCTGTAAAACATAATCAGAAGGTACATTGGAACATCACTGAGTGCCTTGGGGACAGCAGGGGCCCAAAGACTGCTCTGCAATGTACAGAAAGCACAATAAAGCCCATTAAGCTTCAGGTGAGGGAGTCAAACAAGGTCTCTAAGAACTGGCTGACAATCACATTGGGCTCTTGCAATCAGATCAGAACGTAAGTATGCCAACCTTTGGAACAGAGCCCTTAATTCAGGGAATGAGTCAAAGTCCTGGCTCAGTCAGGAAACAGGGATCAGCAGACCAATGAGGGGAGGATGCAATATCTTCATGTCATAATAATATCATTCTTGGTGCAAATTAGTATCATTATACCAACAGAAAATTAACCTTGAATATGTACTGCTTCTAGAAGCATGCATGTTATTTCCCCGTATTTATGTCATGCCTGGATAAATAAAAAGGACTGCAAGATCTTCCAAGGCCTTAGAAAAGGTAAGAAACAAGAAAAAAGTCACCCTTCTTTTCACCTAGGCAGGTGACCAGGGCAGCTTTGTAGACTTGTCGTCCTAGACTAGTGCAAGGCCATGGAAAGGAAAAGAAAAAGATAAAAGGCAAATTTTGGTAAATCACATGAAAGAGTAGTAGTAAAGCCATATGGAAAAGGAAGCCTGTAGGGGAAAATTAAGTCAGCATTTTAAGACACTTCCTGTATTAAGGAACTTGATACAAATTGTATTAAACAACTTAATGTAATTTGTGCCCAAAATTTAAGTGGAACTACCATTCAAACTCCTAATCCCTATTAACGGATACCATGACAGTGACTTCCAGTGATTTCTCAAATAAGTGTCATGTCCATCATAGAAACAGTCCTTGAGGACTTCATAAGGGTACAGATATTAACTTACTTCAACTGTGATTCTTGCCCTAAGGGCAAATAACATAATTGCATGGCAACATACATTTGGGCTCAGCTTGCTTGTGCTCGGTTTGTATGGTTCTGCACTTTCCCATTGTTTCTATTGTACGAGATGTCATAGCACCACTTTGAAACATGTCTGAGTATATCAAAGGCCAAGGGAATTCTGTTATGTAAACACATCATTTATTACTATATACAGCAATGATTACCTGACATCAAAGCTCATCTAGGAGCGTGCTGTGTGACTGTGGAGTAAGCGGCCTCGCTGCTAAAAAGCCTAATCGATTGACAACGGTGTGGAGCAGAGAGTGACAGGGAAGAGGGTTCCATCAATACCTTCACCACAGTAAGGAAAGAGTCTCCCATTCAATATGACTTAAATATGGATGTTTTCCTGTCCCATCTCCTCCAAAACTGCAACAAACCCACAGAAATGGCTCTCTTAGGAGGCGTGGCAGTCAGGGTAATAGCTCTGTTCTGCCTTACTTATTAGCCCCAAAATTTAAGGCTAGAGGATGTAGCTGCCTGTGGTCACAGCTAAGTCAAGGCTGGTCTCTCTGTCACAGTGTCCATCAACTCTATTCAGGATTTTGGGAAGAAATAAGATCAAAAATTCATAAAATGTTAAGGGGTTGCAATAGACCTTAAATATTATCTCGCCCCAACTCCCCCTGCCATGGGCAGGGACACCTCCCACTAGACCAGGTTGCTCAAGGCCTTATCTAACCCAGCCTTGAACACTGACAGGGTTAAGGCATCCACATAATCACCTCACCATACAGGCAACTGAATTGAAAACAGTGTCCCAGAGACCCCATAAAAGAACAAATTACCACTGGAGTACCAAAAGGACCACTATGGAGATTTAATGGGTGGGCAATAAAGACCATCATTATGCATTTGAAAAGTTAAGCTACTTTTCTATATAATCAGATTCAGGGTCTTGACAGAGAGGAGTTATGCAATGCAAGTGATCCATACAGGCCTAAAAGGTTACCAAATGTACACAGGTAAACTGTGTTCTAAAGAAAAAATATATGCAAACATAAAAAAATTCCCATTGCATTTTACCTGGTATCTCAAGCAGGTACTGTTTGCATGTAAAGACAGGCAGATGTATCATTTCACCTGTTAGCCTCTACAGTGTTTCTTTTCAGACCCACGATTTCTCTTAGAAGTCAAAAGAATAAACTCCTATAGTGAATTCTCCCATCCCTATCTTTTGATTGTCCAACAGTTACAGAACAGCTTCTCTTTCACCAGACATTGTGCTCTAAACTAAAACACTCACTCCACAAGGGCAGCTGGAGATACCATCACTTCAAGTCGAATACCCTGATAGAGTAAGAAAAGAGGAAGACACCAATACATGGAAAAAATATGTTCAGCCTCTGATCAGGAATTTTTTGAATGGGTTTCAAAGAGGGACAGTGGAAAAGAGGTGAGAGAAATAGTAAAGGTAGCTCAGGTAAGAGTAATAAAGGAAAGGGGTGAGAATTCTGGCAAGAATAGAAAGTAAAATGTGGTATCTGCTGATATGAAGTACAGAAACAGGGAGTGATGAAAACTTAAAGAAAGGGAGAGCTGCAGGATGGAGAAGCATCATTATTTGGCCCTGCTTATAAGCAGAATTGGCAAGACTTGACTAAACGGAAAGAGTGCCTTTGGAGATCTGTCTTCTATTTATTTTCTTCTGTGGGCTTTTTGTACTGTATACTCTTAGCTCAATATGTGTATTGGCTATTAGTACATTCTTTCTGTATTTTTTTTATTTTTACTTCTGAGAGAGACTGGTGTTAGTTGTTAGGAACCTAAGCTACAATGGTAAGACATGAAAGCTGTATAGAAAGCAACAGAAAAAAAAGTCTCCATAAACTCAGTATTCCATGGCCTTCCCCTTAGGAGGAAGAAAACTCACACAAACAAATTCTCTTCAGCTCAGCTTTAATTTCTTTCAAACACATCCTTGATCACTTCCACCCTCTCATTTCTTTTGGCAGTGTAGAGACTGTCTTCACTGAAGCTACTCTATCTCTTCTCCATATGCATTCAGGATCCTCCAGTAAGGTTACTATACACAAGATCTGTGGGTCAGCTCAATAATGATATATTGCTTCTCAAAATTTAGCAAAACTATAGTTCTCAAAAAAGGAGAAACTTCAGATCTCTCAGAGAAGGCCTTCCCACCAGAAGGGATAAATTCTCTTATTAGGCTGCCAACTGGGATGTAGACATTTTCACCAATATTTCAGGCATGGTATTAACCACTACATACCATCTGGGTAAGACTCTGGCAGAAGGGTAAATATGGCAGTCTGTAACATTTCCATTTTTGCCACAGTAAGCTCATTTCTCTCTAGCAAAGGCAGGAATTACAATAGCTTTTGAGACAGTATCTTTAAAACATTAGCATTTTTCTTTATAATGGGCTGAGTGTTCTATGAAGAAGACAAGGAAAATAAGGTAGAAGTAAAAGAGTATTGAGACAAAAGGGAGATGAATACATGTTGTTTAGATATATGTCTGTAGTGAGGTAATGCTTTTATGTCATATACATGCAGAGATTGCAGAAGCTACCTGTATTCAGGCAGAAATTGTGGCCTCTCAGTAGAGAAAACAGAAACCAAAACACCCCAAATAATAACAACAAAGCTGGTTAGAAGAAATCTGGAAGCTGATTTACTCATCTGACAGCAGGAAAAAGAGAGAAAAGAATCAAGTTATTAAAAATTTGTAGAAGATTGGGGCAGGGAGAAATTTTGCAATGTAGTTACTTGGTATGTAAAGTTCTCACACTAGTTGTAGAAGTTCATGTCTTGCCATTTTGTTTCCATGAAGACGCTGGTTTACTAAACCAACAACTAGCTTAGTTCTTCTGTGTCTCAAGCCACTTGTACCAATGTGCCGTAAGAGTAATAATGAGATGTTTGGCATAATTAAATATCACATCTAAATTATACCATGAGGAAGAGGAGATAGGATGAGACACATCTTGGTTGATCCATCAAAAAAATATATAAACCGCTTAGCAATTTTTTGATGTAGGGGAGAGTACTCATTGTTTTAACTAAACACAAGATGTGTTGTTAGAATGAGCAGAATTTATTCAATTGAACAATATAAGAAGAAATATTTTTCTAGAATTAGAGTTTTGAAAGCCATATTGTGGTGCTTTTTTGAAATTATGTGGTAACTGGTACCCGTTACTGCTATTCAAATATGAAGTTTATGATGACTGTTCACATGCTTCAGGATATCTGGAAACTTAAGTTCAGCTCAGTGTTTGTGGACAAGCAGTAGGCAAAATAAGAGCTATAAATGCATATTCTTTGCAAGGACAGATATATAGAAACCAATGAAATAGCGTGCTGGAGCAAAAGAAGCAGTATTATGTTTTAAATATGTTAATATGCATGTATAGTGTTACACTGAATTGTAAAAGAATTTATTTGACTCGCTGTCTTAATGACTATAATCTCCATTCAGAGTGAATCAATTTGAATCCATCCCATATAAGTGTTTGTGAACTTGTGTTGACATCTCAGCTGCACAGACCACAGCATGTGGCCCTGCATGTTTATTTCCTGAGCGACCTGTCAATTGATTCATCAGCTTCCTGGAGCACTCTTACATTGCCAAGGAAGATGTCCTACTGCTGCAATATGGGATGTTAGAGCATCAAGAGTGCTACCAGCCTTGTAGCAAAGAGTGCCAATCACAAATGCCATGGAATGTTTAAGATTTAAATCAAATAAATGGGGCCAGTTCCGCGCACACTGTGCCTCACCTAAAAAAATCCATTGCGCAGGCTTATCCCAAAATCTTCGTTCGCGAAGTCCAGCCAACAACAACAACAAATCAAATAAAGAATAATCTGGCTATTTGAATATAGTCTTCCAAGCAATCACCCACCTCTGTAAAATAGAATTTGCTCTGTGTCCTCTTTGGCAAGTATGTTTGTGTGAGCTGAGAAATTAACATTGTATAAAACAATAGAGGGAACCTGGAGAAGCCACTGGGCCCAAATCACAGCAGTCAGCAGGAGTTTCCCTCAGACAGCAACACTCCTGGATTGTTCCTTATAAAAGTGAATTTTTATTAGACTAATTATCTCAAGACCTTGAAAAGATGTAGAGCTGTCTTTGCTATTTTGTTTTCCTTTTACTGGAAGTAGTAAATGAGAAACACTTTCTGCACAGTTTATTGAATGTGTTTGTGCTTAGAGCTCAAAAAGGATATGCTTCGAGGCAACCGGGGCCTTTCATAGAATGTTATTGACCTTTTGGGAGCAAAAGTTAAGAGGAAGAAAAGAATCAGCAGAAGAGAGACAGAGGGACAGCAACTAGTGCACTGTTATTAACATATATGGTGGCCAAGGAAAGCATCCCATGCCATTAACGATACACAGCTGCAGTCTCACTAAGTCTCTCCTCTATGCAGGAGCAGAAGTTTATACAGCTGCTGTCAGCTACTCAGGAGTCACAAATGCAAGCACATGATTGCATTATGCTTAGAAATTTCCTGCAGAACCTTCTGCAATTGTATGGATCATATCACATTCACTCAGAGCCTGATGATAAATTACTGTAGATTAATCTCTTCTTAAAAATATGTGGAGCTTTTAACAAAATGTACATAAAACAAGCTGCTAGTTGTTTTTCACTGTTAATAATGATTCTTTTTAAAATCCAAAGTTTAGAAGTGTTACAGGGCGTGCTACTGGGCTTTCATTCATTTTACTAATAAAACTCCATAGAGTTGACTGTCGCTGCCAGAGGGTATTGCTCCTTTCTGACAGGTACAGTGACAGGCACAAATTTTCTATCTCTGAATAGTACTATAGACACTATCAACTAGACAAAGAGAACAAAATGTATGACATTCGTTCAGTCTCACAGCAAAGAGATTTGTAGCTTGCTACTAAGTATGCTTCCCAACAAACAGACTATGCTGTCCTAGGGCTACATGGAGGAGTTATATTTTCTTTGAAAATTCAAGGACATTTGGTGTGTTCTCAGTCTACTTGAATGATTGTTTTGTTTCTCAGTTACAGCTGAACAGGTGTGGGGTCCAGACTTTTTACTCCTGCCAACAAAATAACTATTAACTGACCATTTGTTCTAGAGCACTAACAATATAATTTGCAGTAACTATTTTAAATAAACATTTTTCTCAGGTCAGTTTTCAAAAATTCAATAAATAATATTCCAAAATGAATGTAACTCCCTCTCCCTCAGTCAGTACTGGCATTTCTAAAATGCCTTTCACAGTGATAAAATGGAAAAACCTTGGGACCAGTCCAGTAAGGACAGGCAAATCTCCTTTTTCCTCTGAAGTTTAATCTGTGGCTTCTGGGCCAGAACACCCATTTAGACTTCCCAATAAAGAAAAACAAAAGAAGACAGTTTGTTAAAGATGCGATTGTTCAGGGCAGATGATGGTTACAGCACTCTGCAAGCATGTTTCCCAGGCTTTGGACCCTTTCTTGCACTACTCCTAACACTATTTCCCCTCTTGACGACCCCATGACAGTTAACCTGGGGTCTTCTAGCTGATGTCTGAAAACACCACAGTTGCTTCTGAAAGAGGGTAAAGTTCTTGACCCCAATCCATTATCTTTTACAACAGGAGACTTTGCAAGTCAGAACCCAGGACTGGATCCAGTAAAGAATAAACAAATGGTACAGTTGATGCCACAGTCTCCCCTTGCTGTGTCCTACCAAGGAAACAGATCATTGTGAGAGCAGGAATTCATCATATTGCCTTGTTTAGATGCATGTAAACTGAAACCCAGTAGTCCAGCAGAGAAGATGCATGGGCTGTTTGCAGAAGATCATCCCCAATGTGTGCATATATGCTCTGTCTGGCAACAGGACTAGAACATTTTAAATCCCTGTTCGTATTTTGAAAGATCTCTATCAGCAGTGTCTTCATGAGAACTCCCTTACCGAGCCAGATCCAACATTAATCTACCTCGGTATCTCAATAGGCAGAGACCTAAAGAAGTTTAAGAGATGAACAAGTGTGCAAGACATTTTCTCATAATAGTCTTCAAACCTCGAACTATTTTCAGCTTAGAGGACTTTGTAAGCCAGATGTAGTTATGTTATTTGTAACTCCCAATAGGTTTCTCTTCTACATGTCTTTCAAGCCTTGCTTTAAGCCCACATAAACTTTTAGCACCCATTGCATCATCCAACAGTGAATTCCATAATTTAACTTAGTATTCATGCTACTATACTGTTTTGCTACTCATTTACCTGTCTCAAGTCTTGTTTGATGCCTCCAGTTCTTCTATAGAAAAGACGGAAGTTGACCTCTCCCAGGCAGTTCTTTCAAACTGTTACTCTATTCTTGAGATTTGAGTAATGGAAATTCATACAGTATTCAATATCTTTATGCTGTAGCCAGACTCAAATGACAAAAACTATCACAATTAGAGGGCAGAAATCCATAGAGCTGGAAATTAACCATTTCCTCTGTGACCAGGCTTCAATCCTGTCTGGTTAAATCTAAATGACAATAACTCTGCAAACAACCAAGTTGTCCCAGCAGCTGACACCCTTTCCAGAATAGAATACTTCAGCTCACACTGAGATGCACCTTTTAACTTTCAACACTGACTGCTAAGGTCAGTCCTAGATTATACTGTTCTTGCAGAAACTAATTGAGTTCACTTATAATTCACTTTCCCTAAAATTAACCTCAAGCCTTCTGAAAGATCTCATTCTTTGATTCAATTCATTGCTATTGGCAGCAGGGCTGGGTTTGTCAGTAACTATATCATGTTTTAGAGCCAGCAGCTCCATTTATTATCCAGACATAATCACAACTTTTCTCAATATTTTTTCACTCTTTTCATTGTATTTAACTTTCAGACTCATCATGTAATCTGAGATTCCAAACTAGGAATTCTACTAGTCGGCTGTTACTAACATGCAGGGATTTCCCAAGACTACTATATTCAAAAAGGAACCAAAAAATGGAACCACCAGTGTTAAGAGAGGATATAAACTCCATGCTCTAGTAACTAAATTTCCAACATTTTTTAACAAAACACTGAGCGAACCGTGAAAACACTGAGTGGTGCAATTAACCAAATAAGTACAAGTGTCAAATGACAATGGACTCTTTACAATATCAAAGGAAAAAATAACACCATAGTGGATTTAAAAACCTTAGACTATTAGAAAACATTTTCTAATAACCATGACCAAGATACAGTACTTAACAATGTTGCTACACATAACCATATTCAAACTATTTTAACAAGACAAATAATTTGTAAAATAACTGTAAAAAATGCAAGCAAGCAGTCACTTTTCTATGTGACATTTACAAGATGCTAGAGATCAGCAGTAAATTAAAATATCATAAACCCTAAGTAGAGCACAGGTAAGAAAGCTTTCAAACACTAACCCCACCATGCACACAGGTATGGTGGGTGGTTCCCATCACACTAAAGGAGAACCTGAGAATCCCAGGAAAGCACATCCCTTCTCTCACATATGCAGACACAGATGCTTCCTTCTCCCTCTTTGTGTGCTCTGTGACAGGTTCCTCTCCTTCCCACCACCTGCTCTTCATACACATTGAGTTTTATGGTGCATCTTGCTTGCACCAGCCAATTCACATTTAATACTTAGTGTCAGGAGATATGGTTGGTCTAAGAGTTTTAAAACATTCCCTGAGAAGCAAACATCCACATTATAAAAAGGAGTGTTGGATGCTATTAGGAAACTATGATCACTCAAGGAAGATCACATTTCGATGCATCCATTCTGACAGCCAAAACAGCCCAGCAAAAAAACCTCCCTAATCTTTGCTGAACACTTCTGTAATATGAGCAGAGAACATTTAATGTGACTCTCTTTAATATTTGTTCTTCTGCTGAAGGTAAGTTCTTAGGCACTGGCATTCACTGTATACCCAAGGGACCTTGTTGTAAACAGTTAGGGTCAGTACACAGAATACCTGATACATCTCTTGAGATCAGAATTGGTCCATGAGGCAGGATTCCATTTCCTAATCTGGCCTTGTTTGAACTCTGGTAATCTGAGGCAACAGTGGCTGTCACTACTAATGCACAACCAATCTCCTGGTATGTTTCTTGGTTCAACAGATCCAAGGACGTGATGCATAAACCTATATGGACATTATCTCCAGATTTTTTCCACGTTATTCAGAAAATCTTTTCTAATAAACAACATACACCAGGAGCCTTGCAAAGAGCACGTCAGGCTCCTTAGCAGAACACCAATCAATACTCTGTGCGGAGGAGAGTTACTGTGTCATGTTAGTGAATAAAGCAATTTCTTTCTTTTCTTTAGTGTCTGTGTTGGAAAAAACCACTGTGCTGACACAGTAGTTGAATTCCAATTTTAAATAAGGGGAATATTAACTCCAACCATATGCAAGGAATGCATCTGATAATTATTTTTCCTTATGAATCACATGTGAAATTCTCATTCTGAGTCACAAGGGAGTATGCACTGCCCACATTCATATTCGTGAATCATGTTCTCATCTTCTCGTTTCAGTCAATGCTTTGTGATCTACCTCCCTCTCTAAGTGCCAAACTAATGAAGACCACTAAGGGAACTATTATGTTTTCTTCTCCTTTTCTTTTAAGCCAGATTTCTAGTATGTTCAGCTGCTATTATTTTTCTTGGAAAAAAAATACAGTCATTCAGCCCACCAAGTTTGTCTTCTGCATGGCCAGAAGCCTTGTACGTGTGCATTTCTAGTGCCTTCTACCCCAGCTTTCTGCGCTCAATACACTTGGGGGTCTTTGCTACAGGCACCACAAAAGCCAACAGATTCCCATGTGTTCTGCTTTGATGAAGCAGTTGATGACCACAGATTTAATTGCCATTCTATGCCTGCTTCCACTGCTGCTGCACCATGCAGGAAGCACCTACTGAATGCACTGCAGGAAACACAGAATATATACATATATATAATATATATAACTGCATCCTTTCAAAGCTACTACTGCAGTGAAATTCTTTGTGTTATATGCTATGGGAATAAATGAAAGAAATTTTATTCCTCAGTATGCTGCTGTCCATTACTACATACGTGACCACAAAGGAAAGAATGACAGGACTCAGGAGCTGAAGGAGTGAATTAAAAAGGAAACAAATAGAATAATTACTAAAAAATTGCGACTCAATTTCAAACTAGGTCAAGATTTTTGGATTTTGACCTGATTTTTTTTTTTTTTTTGAGATCCTGCCACTAGTTTTCTGTTTTATAGCATTGTCCATATGCTCAAAAGAATGGTCTTTTCCATCAACTTCTATAGTATTTCTTCAGATTTCAAAGATACAGTGTTGATTCAGTTGGCCTTGACCATTTTCTCACCTCTCCTTAACCCTCTTGCTACACATTTCTCCCCTCCCCCATCAAGAAGCAAAGATTTTCTAGTGTGGTGGGTGTTTTTTTGTTTGTTTGGGGTTTTTGTTTGTTGTTTGTTTCTTTGTTTTTTTTTTCTTTTTTTAACCCCCAGACATTTGTGCCATGTGGAAATTCAGGTGATAAGACAAAGCCCTAGAAAAATAAACCAAGATAGAGGGTCCCTATTTTCTTTTTTTTTTTCTTTTTTTTTCACTGCTCTTGATTTCCCATCTTTGTTTTTGAGGACATCTAAGAGAAAACACAGCAGGACATTTTCTTATAAGAGATTTTCTGCTCTGAAAATGATAGTATCCCTGATATACTAAAATGAATTCAAGTAAAGTATTTTGTCCCTCTCCAAGATATTTCAGAAGTACCAGAGACAGAGAGGCAAAAAGGGAAAGAGAAAGTTCAACTTTATGTATGTTCAGATCATTGTCTCTCTCTAGCCCTATGCCAGTAACGCATTTGTCTTTGCTGACAGAGAACTCAGCCAAAAAAGTTTTGGGATATACTGCCTTAAGAGTAAGCTAGAATCTAGCTTTTTAGGCTTTTATTTTGGTTTATTTGTTTGTTTTTAAATAACATAACACCAGGGATGATTGATGAGAGCAGGTTACAATGACACTGCAGGCTTTCTACCTCAGAAGGAATAAAAAGGCCTCAATATTACTGTAGTTCATAGTAAAACACAGAACAATTAAAATAACTTTTAGGAGTTCAGATGTTCTAGTTACTCATTAAATTTTAGCAACACTTTTTTTCTAAGTCCTTACGTACCTTCCTTCAAAACCTGTCAAGACCTAATAGTAAAGGACATTGAATAGCTGCTCAAAGAACATATAGACAGAGGGATTGGTTACCTTAGTAACATGGTTGTATGGCACTTTCTCCAGCTCATGTTTCCAAACATGACTTTCATTTGGCAGCACTCACTTAGGTACTTTGCTTACATATATTTACTTACAGTAGGAAGTTTAAGGCTACCTTCAAGGCTTTCTTTAAGACTTAAGGCTTGTATCTTTATACCACATTACACTGGTTTAACTAAAGGTCAGATCTGAAACCAATTCAAGTAGGAAATGGGTGATGTACTTATTTCACTTGAACAAGGACTATTTGGGCTCAGATCAAGTCAATTAGGAACAGGTTTAAATTAAGGGGAAACAAGCTCTTTTTAAAAGGCAATAATGATGTCTCTGGTGATTTGCCTAAGTGTAACAAAAATCTGTGCAAATCCATGTGCAATCCATAAATAAAAGCTCAAATGCCCCAGGAGAATTCTTCCAATCCCAGGCTATGTATGCACAAGCATGACTTATTATGCTGCTGAGCCATGCCTCTTTCCCCCAAAAAAGGATTATTTGCCCAATATACCTTCACAGTGACTGTTGCCTAGTTAGCAGTCTGCCAGTATTTCATGATTTTTCTCTCACTGTGCAGTGCTCCAACACTGTTAACTCTGCCATGCCAAGTTACTACCTGAAATTACAGTAACTTGTACCTTGACTTATTAGCCAATAGATCTTAAATAATTATTCTGAACTGTAGACCATGTAGCAGCTTAAACTGATGAAGATATGAAACATATGCCTTTGAAGTGGCTTTGAAAAGGTGTTCAGTAGAAACATGCATGTATTGGACTGGGAGGGAGTCAAAATGAAGTCCAGTTTACATGTTGCAAAAAGGGATCGGATGTGTAATGAGATCTGATATCTCCACTGGTATACGACAGTCATGGCTTTTAATAGATTATCTTAGTGTCCATACAGATACTTACAAAGACATTGATTTCCCACTTTTTTGTCCCAGTGCTCCATCCTACTCCCTAATGCTAATGGACTGAATGAGAAGCCAACCCTCATAAATGCATCTGGTACATAAATCAACATCAGCATGGCAAAAACACTCCTCAACAGACTTGGAGGCTCTGCCACTGCTGCAGGGGCTGACACAAACACACCTGGCATTCCATTGCTCTTTGGACAGAATCGCTGCAGCCACTTGCAATCTTGTGATACTCACTGCCTTCTCCTAAGAAATATTAGAGGCTCCTTCATTTCTGACCATAAAGCTCAATGTCTTGGAAACCTTGGCTCTTAAGTCCTGGAAATTGGGAGGGGGGAAGGGCAAGGAAGAGAAAACAAAACTACCTGAACATTCTGATACATAAAAATCGCTCAGTTTGCAATCTAATGCTCCAATTTTGAAAGAACTCCACATTAAACATGGGTATGATCTGAATATCATTAGGATCATATTTCTAAAATTTTGAAAGACTTGCATTTCTGTGCTTTAGCCATTTGTAACCAACATAGTCATGAACTAGGCTAATATTTTTCCTACCCATGTACACCAGGATGCTACATGGGAAATCCAGAATTGTTTTACACAATAGCAGTTTTTGGTTTGAGAACTTCATGCATAAGAAAACAAGCAGATTTTTTTTTTCATATTATCATTCTACTTTAGAAAACAATCCAACAAAGAATAGAAAAAGAAAATATTAAATAAAAGACATGGCAGCAAAAACTAAAGTGTATCAACTTTTCAGTGATGTTGAGTTTTTCCTTTTATTTGCCAGTCTGCCTGACAGTAAATGCTGTAGGATTAGGGGGAAAATGCACACTGACAGAACAACAAAAACTGTACAACTGTATACAGTGGATTACTATTTAATCACCTTCAAACAAATAAAAGAGCAGAGCTGGATACTCTTTTTTAAAAGAAGCTGATTTCATTTAAAATGAGAGAAAAAATATCTTCAGAAGTACAATGATCATTAGAAGATAATGAATGTGTTCCTCTGCTGTATTCATAGAAGGACCCAAAGTACATTTTCATTCCATGTTCTATATCACAGCTCCTCTCTAGATTTAGCTGAGAATATCCCCAAGTCTAATGGGTTAAATGCTTATTATACCACTGTCTTATTTGTAACATAAGGCACCTACTACAAGCCTACTCTTCATGCAAAATTGCCAATTTATAGCAATATTCCTTGTTTAGAAAACAAGGCTATCCAAACACTATAATTACAATATGCACCAGCAGGCATAACCCTGCATTAATGCACAGACTCCAGATACATTCGTCAAATAGAGTTTTTTTTCTCTTTGCCTTCTTCTCAGGGTACTTTTAAGTTCAGGGACAGAGAACATGTCTTCATTAGAAACATTAACATTCACAGGCTGTAGTAAATTTTGACAGTGAAAAGGTCTCTGTAACCTTTAGTTGTGCAGAAATTTACTTCCCAAGAAAATTACAGCTGGCACTGTCTTAATTAATGCTAGCTTTCTTTTCTGAAAATTGTGGGCTTGTCAGTAAAAAAGGCAGAAAAACCTGAGTTTAAAAGACTGGACACAAAAGACACCTAGAAATAAAGCCCTGCAAAATTTCATAATATTGCTCTGTTTTTGTTCTACAGTAAGAGGATGGAAAGATCTAATTTGATTTTGCCAAATGGAGCAACATATATGTAATATAGAAATGATTTGCATTCTCTCTTTTGTCTTTGAGTTTTACCATGTAAAGAGTGCTTTTTAAACCATTCTGTTTTAAAAGCAATACGTCAAATAAAATCTATATCTGCAGGGGGAGGGGAATAAGGTATGACTTCATTATTTTTTTTTAGCATTGCTTTAAATGCTCCTAGTAAATCATAGCTAATGGAAAGAATTGCAGCTG